>JANAVB010006800.1:107500-251132 GCA_029216955.1 Iris pallida | reverse complement strand
GCAAGGGTCCGTTGCGGGGGCAGAAGTAGTGAGGATAGAGAGAGGGTTGATTCCCCTCCTGGTCATGATGAAGGGAGGCGGCTGAATCATTGCCAAATCCTTCATTGGCTTCAACATGGACATAGAGATGGCTACCGATCAGGCGGTAGCGACAGATTTTGTCCCTGTAGAGGGACTTGAGAAGAATGAGACCCTCTGCTGCGGTCTTGTTTCTGGGGCTGGCCAGGAGATAATGTTGATCTCCCGTTTTGCCGAGGGAGGTAGCTGATGCTGATAGAACGTCGGGGTAGAAGAGGTGGCCGTTTGACGTCGGTGATGTCTCCGGCTTGAGAAGGGTAAGGGTGGTGGAACCCTTTGTTGCTCCTTCCACTTGGGGTACTATCACGACGCATGTGTCGGCTTCTTCTGTTCCTCGGCTCCTCGGGCTAGCAGTCTGGCCCCTGTGATGAAGAGCCTATTGCTGCCAAGGTTCAACCTCTCAGATCGAGGTTGGCGGATCTTCCTCCGGTTCGCAAACTGTAGTAGCTCCCCCAACTCCTGCTATGACGCCGCAGGTGCTGGCGGATGCCGACGAGTATGTGAAGTTCCTCGTCGAGGGAGTGTACAAAATGCTGGAGAAAGGAGTATCTGCAGTGATGGATGCCAAGGGGAGCTTTGCGACAGCAAAAGCTTTGGCAATGTCTTATATCGAACTGATCCGCGTTCACCAAGGCCATGACCATATGGCCGAAATTCTGGAGGTTTCGATGATTGAGCTGGACGAGCGGCTCGCGGAACTGCAGCGCATCCAACGAAATGACCTCTCTGTCTTGATAGATGCAGAGATAGGGAAGTTGATGGCTGAAATCAAGGCTTCCTATCGAGCCGATGTGAGCAGTTGGGAGCGTGAAGTGGCTGGGACTGAGGCTGCGACGGAGCAGTTGTCTCAATCTATGGAGAAGACGACGGAGAAGCGGGCTGCGGTGGACGCTAACATCGCAGAGGTTGATGCTCAGATGCGCCGTCTTGAAGACCAGCGGGCCCAACTTCAACTAGAAGCTGATCGTGTCCTGGCTGAACACGTGGCATTCAAGCAGGAGGAAGCGACTCTTACTCAGCGGACCCTTGCTTTAGCTCAGCAGCGACGACAGCTTGATGAGAAGTATGAGAGTAAAACTTCCGCTGAGGCTGTCGGATTAATGCGTCAAGAAGCCGAGCTGCGAGTCCAGGCGACTGTGGAAACTCGCACTGCCGACCTGAGACGTCGAGTCAGAGAGCTTTCATCCCACCCTGGAGAGGATCGGGGACTGTAGCTTCTCTTCTTTTTATGTGTTTTTGCAACTCTTGCTGGGGAAATAGCGTATTTCTGTACTCCCTTCTTTGAAAAATAAAGAAATACACTATCTCTTTTTTTTTTTGTGATGTGTTCATTTTTGATCTCATGAACTTGATGATTTATGTGGACCTATTATTTTTTGCGCACCTTGGTTTTTAGGTACAGATAATAAGTTTGAAGGAACCAATATGTTTGCTCAGAGGTAATGTGGACATGGCAATCATTAGGTTCAAATGATAGAATCTTCCTACTCAGAGGTATTTATGGACATGGTAGGAATGATCCTGGGGGATACGCTGAACAACTCAGAGGTAATGTGGACATGGAAGTTCTGCGATCAATGTACGACAACACAGGAGTTATTTGTACGGGATGTTTACTCAGAGGTAATGTGGACGTGGTAAACATGAAGGATAGCGTAAGCTCACGAAATGTAAGGTTCCGCTTTGTAGGATGTAGAGAGACAACTCTGAGGTAATGTGGACGTGGTTATCTTTCTACGGAAGGATGCCACGGAACAGCTGGGTTCCGGAAGCGTTTGATTTTTGTGAAAAGAGGTTGTTTGGGGAAATACATGTCTTGGAGGATGTCAAGAATAGTACTTCTTTAGGAACTTGCCGTTGATGGGCATCATGAACAAGTCTCCATTGGGTTTGGCGAGGCGGTAAGCACCGTTTGAGTATACCGTCTCAATGATGAAGGGTCCTTCCCATTTGGGCTCGAACTTCCCCGGTGTCTTGTGAGTTAACACCATTGGCCTTCTGACTGCTAAAACCAGGTCGCCAACTTGGAAAGTTCTTTGCTTGACCTTCTTGTTGAAAGCCTGTGATATACGGGCTTGGTAAAGTTCGATGCGTTGTTGAGCTAGGAGACGCTTTTCGTCAAGTGCCTCCAGTTCCCGCAGACGACGACGTTGATTGTCTTCTTCTGTGAGATCGTTTGTGATTGCCACGCGGAGCGAAGGTATCTGTATCTCGAGAGGCAGTACTGTTTCGCTCCCGTAGACCAGGGAGAATGGAGTGTTGCCTGTTGGGGTCCGTACCGTTGTGCGGTAGGCCCAAAGGCATTCGCCAAGCTTTTTGTCCCAGTCGCGTTTGTTGGATGACGCGACCTTTTTGAGCAGCCTAACGATAGTCTTGTTGAATGCCTCAGCTAATCCGTTTGCTGCCGGATTGTAGGCGGTTGAGGCCACGTTTTGAATGCGATTCTTGTCACAAAACCTGCTGAAAATGTGGTTGATGAATTGGGGACCATTGTCATGAATGATTCGCCTGGGTACTCTGAAACGGTAAATGACATGGTGTTTGATAAAGCTGACCACCCTGGAGCTTTTTACTTCCGCTAGTGGGACTACTTCCGTCCATTTGGAGAAGTAATCGGTGATGGCCAGGATGAAACGATGTCCTCTTGATGAAGGAGGGGTGATTGGTCCTACAATGTCCATGCCCCAGGCTTCGAATGGCCAGGAGGCGACTGTAGGATGTAGAGGTTCAGACGGTGTATGTATGAAGTCTGCATGAAGTTGGCATGTATGGCACTTCTTAGCATATTCCACTGCGTCGGCGGCCATGGTTGGCCAGTAGTAGCCCATACGTCGCAGTCGATCTTGCAACTTAGGACCGGGTTGATGAGCTCCACAAGTTCCGTCGTGAGCTTCTTGAAGAGCCTCGGTTGTTTCTTCGTTAGACAGGCATCGAAGGAGGAGCCCATCGAAGGAGCATCGGTACAGCATTTTAGTGGCTGTATCGTAGTAGAATCGAAGAGAGCGTCTCCTGACTAAGACGGCTTCCTTCGGATCTTCCGGAAGAATTCCGTAGACGGCGAAGTCGATGAACGGGAATCTCCAGTCTCGGACATTAACATCGGTGTTTGTCGGCACGACGTGAGCCATTTGCAAACATAGGTTGTTTCTGGGACAAATCAAGTCTCGGCCAGTTACCGTGACATAGTGTTGAGTCCCAAGGGGCGCGGCCAATGAGGCTGCGAGGCCAGCCAGAGCGTCAGCCTCCAAGTTTTGTAGACGGGGTACATGTTCGATGAAGAACCCAGTGAAGGTTGAAATGATGTTCAATGCAACTTCATGGTAAGGGATCAAATCTTCATGGCGAACCTCGTATTGCCCCCGAATCTGGTTTACGACGAGTTTCGAGTCGCCGTAGGCTTCCAGATGATCCACCCCCAGCTGTTGTGCTAGCTGGAGTCCCATGACGAGTGCGTTGTACTCAGCAACATTGTTGGAGCACAACTTCGAAAGAGAGTATGCGCGCTGGATGACCAGCTGATCGGGGGAGGACCAAGACTACCCCCACTCCTGCGATGATTTGGCCGTTGGGGCCCGTTCTTGAAGCGCCATCGAAGAACATCCGCCAAACGGGGCTTCCTTCAGTGACGTTTGATTCTTGGACTTCATCCGGGATGTCTTCATAGAGTTTTGAAGATTCTGGGATGGGGTGTACAGCTAAAAAGTCAGCCAGAGCCTGACCCTTGACCGTCTTCTGCGGGACAAACACCATGTTGTATGGCGTTAGTAGGATCGCCCATGTAGCCAGCCGGGAGTTTAATGACCCTGGCTTCGTCATGAGAACTCTGAGTGGATTGACTCGGGAGATGACGTGAATTGTCTGGCCCGAGACGTAATGACGAGTCTTCTGAATGGCAAACACCAAAGCCAAGCACTCCTTTTCAACGGGGTTGTACCGGTGTTCAGCCCCGATGAGTGTTCGACTGAGGTAGTAGATTGCTTGCTCGTAGCCTGCATCGCTGTTTTGAGCCAGTAAAGCGCCGAGGGAATGATCCATGGCACAGACGTAGAGGAGAAATGGTTTGCCGGCGACAGGTGCCACTAGGACTGGCGGGCTTGTCAAGTAAGCCTTGATGTCGTCGAAAGCCTTTTGGCACTCCTCTGTCCAGACGTAAGAGACTTCCTTCTTCATGAGCTGAGTAAAGGGTTGACATTTACCGAAGTGGTTTGCTATGAACCTCCGGATGTATGCCAGACGTCCCTGTAAGCCCCAAAGTTCTCGAAGGTTCTTCGGAGGGTCCATGTTGAGGATGGATTTAGTCTTCTCGGGATCGACATGAATGCCTTTTGCCGTGATGAAAAAGCCCAAGAATTTGTCGCTAGAAACCCCCAGGAAGGATTTAGCGGGGTTCATTTTGAGTTGATGTGCCCGCATGAGATCAAAGACCGTCCTCAGGTCCTGTAGGTGATCTCTTTTGAGGCGGCTCTTGACTGCGATATCGTCAACATAGCACTCAACTGTCTTGCGAAGATGTTGACGGAAGATAGTACTCATCGCTCGTTGGTATGTTGCACCGGCATTCTTCAAGCCGAAGGGCATTACTGTGTAGCAGAAAACACCTTTCGGAGTCCTGAATGACGTGTGTTTTGCGTCATCGGAGAACATCTTGATTTGATTGTAGCCTGAATACCCGTCCATGAAGGACATGCGTTCAAAGCCACATGTGTTGTCGATCATTACATCGGTGATTGGGAGCGGGAATTCATCCTTCGGGCAAGCAGAGTTGAGATCCCTGAAGTCGATACAGACTCGTATCTTCCCATTCTTCTTGGTGACAGGGACGATGTTGGCTACCCAGTCCGGGTGTTGTTCCTCACGGATGAAGCCACTGGTCAAGAGCTTGTCCACCTCCTGATCGATGGCATTCATGATGTCCGGGCGGAAGCGTCGCTGTTGTTGTTTGATAGGTTTGGCATCTGGTAAGATGTTCAACCTATGCATCGCGATCTGTGGATCGAGACCCGGCATGTCTTCGTAGCTCCAGGCGAAGACGTCAATATATTCTTTAGCCAGTTGGACTAAAGATTCTCGGTCTTCTCCTTCCAAGCTTTTGCTGATAAAGATGGGTTTAGAAGAAGACCCATCCCCGAGGTCGATCTGTTCGACTTCGTCTTCGGTGGGAGGTTCTCGTAACTCAAAACGAGACTCCCATTGTTCTCCTAGGCGTTGAGCCCAGGGTTCCTCTTCGAAGGGTTCCGGCGGTTGGTCTTCGCCTTCATCTTTCTGAGGTTGCGCCGATGTCATGTTAGCTGACAGCACTTTCCTGAAGACTGATCCGATACTGGTATCGGAATCCCACGTCGATGCTTCAGACGAGTGGGAATGTTCTATGTCTTCTGCGTCTGAACTCTCTGGAGTTGATGGCGGCGTGACATAGCCTAACCCCCGTCGAGTCCGATTATAGTAATCCTGTGGCTTTCCATTGGGCATCGAAAGCCGGACAGGAAGATGCCGACCCTTGCCGTAGTTTAGGCCTTTATTGCTTTTCAGGTCGTAGCCCATCTTTTGGATGATGCGCTTTGCCGTATCCGTGTACCGATAGACTTGTACTCTGTCGGTATCAGGTTCGGGCTCGATTGACGGGAGGTCCCGACGACGCTCGATTTTGTCCGAGATGATGGTGCCTTGGTCTCGGCTACGTGGAGGGACTATGAAGACTCCTTGAGACGGGACTATTTGATTATGGTAGACGGTCGTTACTTGTGTTTGCAACGACCGTAGTGCGTTGTCTAATGTATACATGGCATTCCAGTATGGAAGACAAGAATAATTGAAAGACACTCTATTATTGATAAAGTACGAGATTTTATCCCGTAGGATTACATTGTCGAAGGAGGGTGCGTCTACATCAGTAGAGATATATTCGCCAAGCTCCTCATCTGTAAGCACTGGGGCCGGATCAGGAGAGTCCTCCACCGCTCTGACTTTGGGGTCTGAGAGGGTTATGTGAGCCCTCTCCGGCATCTTGGATGACTGCGGCGGCTTGCCTTTAAGACGCACCTTGAGAGGTGCCTCGGTTGCGCCTCCGATGAGTGGCGCCTTCCCTTGTAATTTTACCACCAGGGGAGCCGCTGTTTGAGGTGGCTTTCCCTTGAGGCGTATCTTCAGGGGAGCTTCGTGAGTCGGTGCTTTCCCTGATAGCTTGATGCTCATTGAAGGCGCCTTCTGGGGAGGCTTGCCCTTCAATCGGATTTTCAAGGGGGCATCGGGAGTCATTTCGGGCTCCAAGTCCGACTCTGTTGCCGTCTCTGCTTCATCATCGGCGTCGTTGGCTTCCTCCTCGTCAAGTGGCTTGTACAAGTCGGAATCGGTGAAGTAGGCCTCAATCCCTTTGAAGGGATCGATATCTGCAAACTCCGTCCGGATGACGCCGTTGGTGGATACATATTTCATGCATTGGTGGAGCGTGGAGGGCACCACCATGTACTCATGTAACCATGGCCGTCCGAGTAAGATGTTGTAGTTGACCTCGGCATCCACCACATAACAAGTCACCTCAGTTTTGAGGCTGCCGATGTGACACTTCAGCCGGATCTTGCCCAGTGGCTCGCTCTTGCTAGCGTTGAAGCCACTGATGGTCGTATTGGAGGGCGCCAGCCGGTACATTGGGATCCCTAGCTTTGATAGCAGTGCCTTTGGAATGATGCTTAGGGAAGACCCCGGATCGATCTGAATCCTGCTCACCTTTACCGAACCGATGTACCCTGTGTAATACAATGGTCGGTTATGTCGGTGATGCTTGAGCAGTATGTCTTGTTGGGTGAAAGTTATGTTTGGGATAACTTCATCCGTACAATGACAGTGTGCACAAGTAGTTGGGAGGTCTTCAGGCTGCTTGATTTGACTGAGAAAGGATTCGGCATCCTTCAGAGCTTCGCAGAGAGCTTCTCGGGAGTCCTTGGAGAGACGCAGGAGCTCGAACAAAGACAAACGTGCAGGAGTACTGGCCAGTTGCGCCAGAATGTCAAAATTGTGGGGCTTGGCTAGCCCCGAAGCATTTTCTTTCCGCAGAGGTCTGTCGAAACGGGCCTCCACTTGCTTTTGTTTATTGGCTGCTGAGGGCTTGGATGGACCCTCCTCAGGGATGGTGCCAGGAGGCACCACTTCGGCGGCAGCTTCACCGGGCTGGGAGTTCTGTTGTGCACGCGTCTGCACAGGAAGCGCCTCTTCCGTTGAAGAAGAGACCGTGCGGCAAGACTTGATCTTCCTGCCTTTTGCTTTGGAGGTAGGGCGTACCTCCGGTTGAGTTACCTCGGAGACGAGGTCGGGGTGAACCCAGAGGACCTCTCCTCGAGATGTGGTGAGTGGGACAAGTCCACTCACATTGTCACGGGTGGGTGGCAAGTTCACCACCTCCATTGTCGCCTTAGGGATGGAGACGACGCCATCTTGTGTGGTAGTCGGCGGCAAGGTGCCGAACTGAAGTGACACCACATTAGCTGACACCGTCTTCTCTTCGTAGTCGACGGAGATTACATCCGCATTGATCATGCGCTGGATGTAATTTTTGAGGACGTAGCAGTCCTTAGTCGGGTGTCCGACAAACCGATGGTAGTGACAGTACCTCGGGTTGTCCACTTTCCCGACTTCATCGGGCCGCTTCGGGTCCGAAAGCTTGATCTTGTCACCCTGCTTCACTATCTCAAAGAGTTGCAGGGTGTCGTCATCATTGAATGAACAAACCTCCTTGGGTCTCGGTGCCAGTGGAGGCTTTTGAGTAGGCGCAGATGCGCCTTTCGAGGCATTAACAGTCAATGCCTGTTTTCCCTTTATTTCTCGTCCGGAGTTATTGATTGCGGACTTTTTCCCTTTATCGTCAAAGGCGGGGAAGCTAACACCCAGAAGACGTGCATTGGCCGCCTTCTTCTCTGCAGCTTCAGCTTCGATGATTAGGGAGCTCCAGTCGGGAGGGGGAGTAGAGTTAAGCCAGAGCTTTACTGCAGGCAGCATGTTCATACTGCAAGCGGAGAGAAGCGCATGCTCTGGCATGCCTGGAGGTAGCCTGAAGCAGGCCTGACGGAAGCGTTCGATGAATGCCCGAACCGTTTCCTTGTCCTTCTGGCGTATCTCAATGAGAGACGCCATCGTCATGTCCTTCCCACCGTCGTAGAAGCGGTCGAGGAAGAGGTGTGTCAGGTCGTCGAAGGACGATATGGAATTATCGGGGAGGCTGCAGTACCAGTCATACGCCACCCCTTTCAGGGCCCCAACAAAGATGCTGGTGAGGAGCGCGTCCTCCTTCGGAAGATGCCCTATCTGCGACTGGAAGTACGTCAGGTACCGTCGTGGAGAGTCCTTCCCGTCATACGGCGTGAGTGTTTGTGGTTTATACTTTGGGGGATAAACCACCTTGTTCCACTCAAGGGGATAAGGCTGGGGAATGCCCATCTTCTGGCGCTCCTCCTGCCTGTTCTTGGACTCGAAGCGCTCCCGCAGATCTTTGATCATTTCGACCACGTCCTCCGTGGAGCTAGGAGTCGGGGAAGGAGGTACCACCTGGAGTGGAGCGTTTGAGGGCTCCGACGTCCGGGGTGCTTCTGTGTCTGAGGGTGTTCGTTGGAGGGGCACACTCGACTCTCCATTGGCTCCTGGGTCGGGACCATTTGAAGGTGTCCTGATCAAGGCCGACCGCATCTCAAACACTGCTTGAGTCAGTGCTTGCATTAAGGCAGAGAGGGTTTTGAGTCCTCCCTCTAGCGAGTCTATGCGCTGGACAATGTCCTGTGGTGGCGCATCAGTCTCAAGATCACCCCCGGTCATGTATACTGTCATGACACGACCGGAAGTGGATGGATCAGTTGAGGCTTCGCTCTCAGCCTCGCTCTCATGTGGGGGAGTCACTTCTCCTGGTGTTTGGCCACCCCCAGCCACATTCTGGAGTTCGTCTTCGACAGGCGCATCTGCAAGGGCCTGACTGCCCTCAGCTCTGTCTTGAAGGGCCTCTTCGTTTCCAGCACTACCCCCGGCGGTGTCCTGGAGGACATCGTCATTTTGAGGGGCTTCAGGGAGGCCATCTTCGCCTTGATGAAGATCCGCCGCAGCTGTGCTTTGGACATCTTCGTCTTCGGAAGGAGGCTCGACAAGGGTCTGGCTACCCCCAGCTTCCTCCAAGAACTTCTTCCTCGACCGAGTGCCTTCGAACACTCCAGAGGTCGAGACAGCTGCCTTGGTTTTCCTCGGCTGGCTTTTGGATGAAGACGAGGAATTGGCAGTCGTCTTCCGGACAGATGAGGAGTTGGAGATCACGTTGCATGAAGCAACCTTTAGCTCCTCTTCTGCTGACACCTTCGTCCCAAGGCGATGTCGGAGGGGTGTCGATGATTGTAGCCGTTGGAAGACCGACTGCTTTGGTGGTACTGCCGTCTTGCAACAGCAGTTGATGGTGACCACTGCACAAGTGTGCCCCGTGAGAGGCGCATCGTGCTTGTTGGTCAACTCTCCTGACCGGCGCTTGTGAGTGATCACGTTGCGCAGGTCGTTGGAGGAGAGTGCTACCCTCACACCCCTCTCAGGCGCATGGCAGGGCCAAGCGCCGGGGTGGTTGGGTGAGTGCTGCGCCCCCTGATCTAATACAAAGCAGGCATCACGATCAGTAGTGGGGGAACCACAGCATTTGAAGTGACTTGAACGGACCTCAAACGCACAACCAGAGGAGGCGCGGGAGTTCAAGACCACTGAGTTTGCCTCTCTCGGCTTGGTTGTGCACGCAGTGAATGCGCCCAAGCGAGATGAGGACTTTGAAGGTCGACTCGTTGTTGGTGCAGAAGCACTTGAGTCAACCTTGTACAGCTTGCCATCGGCAGCGTGCGTGATCGTAAGCGCGTGCCTCTGGCCGGCTGCTGGCATAGCACGTTTGTGGCGCATGGCCCGTGCCGCCTTGGATTTCTTCGTACCAGCCCGCTGGGGCGCATAGTACTCAGCATCCAAATTCTCCTCGCCATTACAGCGAGTGAGTCTGTCAAAGATAGAGGCTCTTTGTGGCGCATCAGAAGTGATGCGCGGGGCATTGGCTGTGCCCCTGCTCCGTCGACGTATCTTCCTCGCCTGAGAGGAAGATGGCTGGAGAACGTGGTCAGCCGCACGCTTCCCCGAGAGATGCGCTGCATCAGCGGGCGCACCTTGACTGCTGAGGACGTCAGCAGGAAGGGAAGGCTGGACGGACGCATCCCCTTCAACGGTGGTGCCCGAGGCGTCGACTTTGCGCACCCAGACTGCGCGGGTCTTCTTCGGCTTCGACAGCCGCTTTGAAGGACTCGCACTTCCTTCAGAAATGAACTCCTCGTACGCCTGTTGATTGAGGCGCACTACCAGCGTCTTGTGGGAGGAGCCCACCTTCACGTCGTCGGCCTGTGACACGACCTTCTCGGTAGAGGAGAAAGAAGTCCCCAGCAGAGTCGCCAGCTTGTTTGCCATTAAAATTGTTTTGATTGAAATCTTAATACAAACAGAACAGTGATACAATATAGGACATAGATGTAGTCCTAGGAGTACACTTTTGTTTAAGCTGGGTCCTTAGTGCCAATGGAGCGAGTGGTAATGCGTTGACTCCGTTGACCGGCTGACGACGGTTATCGGTTCTCTGAAGGCGTTGATTGCTCTGGGTGCTGGAGCTTGCTGAGAGGAGGAAGACGTTGAGTGTCTAGAACTGCCTCTCGGTGATTCTCTGTTGTCGATTCTCTCTGTGTTGTGAGTCTTCTGTTCTGAGTCTCTGTCTGTGTGTGAAGGAGATGATCCTTATATTTATAGTTTTACAGGCTGGCTGCTCATGCGCGCATGCAGGATGCGCCGGTGTGGGGATGCCACGTGGAGGTCGCTGATGGAGGCGCACGGATGCTGCGCCCTGATCGAGGGGGAGAACTCTTCATACTGCTGTTGTGAGCCGGCACGTAGCAGAGAGAAGATCTTTCCGTTGCTGAAATCTTGGATGAGTTGAGTCAAAAGACACGTGTCGTCGACTCATGGTTCGAAGATCTCGGATTTGGTGGAGAGAAGTGATCTGGTGAGCTGCGCCTTGGATTGGGCGCAGGAGGAGGCTGCGGCTCATAACCTTTAGGAGTTACAAACCATTTGGGGCGCATGGCTTTTGAGGCGCATGCAGGCGACTTTCCTTCTGTCTTTCGGGATCAGAGAGCAGTCTGAGGCGCATGGCTTTTGAGGCGCATACTGATTTGGACGCATGGCCGTAGAGGCGCATGCTGATGGTGGAGTGGCCACGTGGCAGTAGCCGTCGAAATAAAGTCATGATGATGCTGACGTTGCCGACGCTTCATTTTCTGAATAAAGCTGTCAACTGTTCAGACTTTGGGAGGCGTGCTGCCAACTCTGTCAGTTCAGCATTTAATGTTGGTGACGTTCGATGGACAGCTGAGTGGGCGCGTCGGTTGGCGTTCCACTCGGTATGGGGATGTGTGAGGGCGCACCCTCTGTAATGCGCCGAGTACTGTAGGGCGCGTCTGTGTGATGCGCCTGATGCCGAAGGGCGCGTCCGTGTGATGCGCTGTCTGGCTGGCGCATCGGACATGTCTTTTAATGATGCGGCTGTCTCGCTCTTCGAGTGCTATAAATAGCCGTTTGGCTGAATTCGAGGCGTCCGGTTCATCCATTTAATGTAAATTCATTGCACGGAATTCGGAGGGTCATCCACTTGGCGCGTGGGTTTGATCTGCCCGGCCTATAAATAGTGGCATGGAGAGAAGATTTGCTTCTCATTCCCTCACGTACTTCCAACATAAACTTGAACATGCGGGTGCATTCTATTGACGAAGTGCTCCCGAGGGTGAAGATGAGACGCTGTGTTGTCTTCGATGCTCTTGAAGGTGACTGTTACATCCAAAAGACGGAGTCGAGGGCTTCCGAGGCAGGCGGAAGGTGCCTGTTGCATCCAAAGATAGGGATGCTCGGGCCTTGTCCCCGTTATTCCGGAAGAGCCGTAGATCGGAATGGCGGTGCTAGGCTTTAGCCGCGGTTTCGATCACGGTCTTCCTTCGGCTTTGGAGGCTCTTTCGAAGCCTCCCCTGGCCACAGCATTTGCGGTGCTCTTCTCTTCCTTGGTTCCAGCCAGAGGGTTAAATGCTTTGCTTGGCGAAGCACTTATCCGGTGAGCCTGACTGGAAGAGCGGCACATAACTGGGCTCTGCTCGGCCAGGTGAGCCTGGCTGGAAGAATTTGGCTGAAGGGATACGTATAGCTGGGCTGCTGAAGGAATGCACATAACTGAGCTGGATGCACATGACTGAGCTGCTGAAGATATGGTGGGATGCGCCTGGTTGGAGGCGCATGATGTCTGCTGCGCCTGACTGACAGCGCATGGTGACTGGCAGCGCATGATGACTGCTGCGCCTAACTGGAGACGCATGGTGGCCGCTGGCTGTAGACTTAGGATCTTTCCTTTGTAGAAATTCTCCTTTGTACAACCTTTTTTAGACATGTAATATACTTTTATATATAAATAAAAAGTCCTTCTTCAAATGTCCATGGTTATTGACTTTGCTGTGAAGTGTTCTGTGCGAGTCCTGGCGCATGTAGTGTCTGGCGCATGGTCTTTCTGGTTGTGAAATTCTATGCTTCTACAATATGTTGTGACTGTACGAGGGATTATTGATGAACTTGTGGATATTGTATGCTCTGAATCGCTGCTTCGTGCATCAAAGTCATTTAATGGAGAACTACCCCCAGTAGGAAGAGGTGGGAAGTTAAATTCTCTAAGGAATTCAGAATCATCTTCAGAGATCAAATTTCTTTGACTAGAAGCTAAGACTCTTGCTCTGGTGTTTCTATATACTCCATCTGGACTATCAGCTCTACCCCCGGTATCTCGAGAGGTCATGTTGACAGAAGCAAACAAAGGTTCATCTTCATCAGACATAGGTTCACACTGAATCCGATTGAAGACATATTGTCGTTTAGTTTGACATCTGCATTGCATTGTAACTCTCGGCAGGAAGTCACATTCATGATCAGTATGGTCCTGAACCATTGATTGACATCTGCATTGAATTATGACTCTTGGATAGAAGTCACAATCAGCATGATCCTTTGACACAGAATCACTCCTTCTCTTCTGTTGAAGATATTCTCATAAATCTATTTGTGAAGATTGAGGTGTATATTTCCTGTTCTTGGGTCTTGATGGCTCTTGATTATATAGAGAATAATTAATATGAGCCACATAGTTTCTTGCATACTCTGCATCTGGATCTCTTATCCTTGTTTCCAACTGGTATAGTTTCTTAACACCAGAAGTGTTCAGTTTTGTTCTTAGATCAGTTGTAGGTAACACATTAGTTTTGGAAACATAGAGTTTTCCTTCCATTGATCTGGATATTTGCAGAGAAGGAAGAATTGAACCATCCCTTTGATTAGGAGTTGGTAACAGACCCTCTTTTATGGACAAATTTTGTGCCCAATTTAAAGAAGTCATAGAAGAAGACACTAAGGAATGTTTCTTCTTAGACTCATTCAAGTTTTGAGACATAGAATATCCAGAAGGAAGAGTAGTCAAAAGACCATCTCCTTTTCTTTGACTAACAAAAGTGTCAGTCAAAGCTGTTCCTGAAGTAAAAACTACAGGAGCAGAAGAAACAACTAAAGAGTTATTCCTTTTCGAAGGGACTTTGTGTGGAAGACCACCCCCAGTTCCAGTAGAACTTGGTAAAGAAGAAAAGATAGCTAAAGAGCTATTCTTCTTAGATGAAATACACGCTGAAACAGACTTGGTTAAGGAACCAATACTGTTAGCGTGACTTTTGAATTTAAGATTACACGCTGGAACAGATTTGGCTAAGGAACCAGTACTGTCAGCGTGACTTTTAGGGGTAAAATTGCACGCTAGAACAGATTTGGCTAAGGAGCCAATACTGTCAGCGTGACTTTTGGATGTGAGATTGCACACTGGAACAGACTTGGTTAAAGAACCAGTGCTGTCAGCATGACTTTTGAATGCTGTCATCTTCGAGCGCACAAGAGTGTGCGTGCTTGGAGTAGAGTTCTTGCCAGTGTTAGGAGTAGACACTGTGGCAGAGACTTCACCATTGACTACCAACTGATTCTTAGGGACATAGACAGAGTGTCCCTTCGATTTGGCAGTGGTAGTGGAGGCTGGAGTGGGCTTGCCACTCTTAGCCCGCTGCATTTCTTCATAGGCGAGTTGATCGAGTTTGATCGTCATCACCTTCTTCGTCGAGACGATTGACGAAGTGTCGCATTGAGTTATTGCCATCTGTAGCTCCCCTTCCCGAAAATATAGAAATATTTTATTATTATTTAAATTATTTGAATAGTGATTTTTAGAGTTGCATAAATAATTATTTAGTTAACTACTACAGTAGATGATTTTAGCCATAGTTGAGAATTAGAGTACAAGATGACCAGAAATCGTGGCACGGATAGTGTGAAGGCGTACCTTGACTAGTATATTAGCCATGGTAAGGGAGGCCGAGCCATAGCGGTGTACGAACTAGGAAAACCAGGCCAAGTTGTGACATGACCATTATGAATAATTTAATTATTCATTATTATTGTTATTTAACGTTTAGGAGACCCTGTTGTACCAAACCAGTCAAACTGAGCCCAAGCCCGTGTAGACTTATAATGTGTCCAAGAACACCCATATAGTCATATGCTGGATAGATGCAAGTAATTGGTATTTTAGTTTGATATTGTCATGTATTTCTAAAAATTATATGCATAATGAAATGGCATTAATATGTTAGAATGTCATTTCTAAAATACTAGCACCATTTTCCTGTGGACCCAATTAGAGTGAGAGTATTATGGATCACCAATACTGCTCCTATTTAGTTGGTCTATTGCAATTCGTAGTATTTGGTATTATCATTAGTAATATTGAAGGTTGTATTAAATAGGAATTATTTACTACCAATTGTTATATTATCTCAGGATCAAATACCTGTTATATAAGTTCGTATTTATGTAAACAGGTCAAGTATTATGAATAAATAAGTGTCGAGATTTTATTTGGAAATTTTGGAGATTTATATATACACATATGTATATATAATATATAATATATTATATAGGTAGTTGTGTATATATATTTATATAAATATATACGTGTATACGTATATGTGATTATAAATATAAATATAGATTAGCTATACGTTTATGTTCATAAATATAAATATATGTAGGAGTGGGTAAATATATAGTATAAATGTATATGTGTGCTTGTGTACATACATAAATATATTTGTATGTATATACAAATAGGTATAGATATATAAATAGTTATAAACTAATATATATGATAGTTCCTAAATAAGAAAATAGAGAAAGAATAGGATTCGGCAGTAGTAGCTGAGCCCGGGCCAACACCCCCAGGCCCAGGCCCGAATTTCCCTCCCCCCTTACGCTCGGGTTAAACCGAGAGCCCTGGGGTTCAGACTTATACACGCGAATGTGTATATATGCGGAGAGATTGAGAGAGAGAGAGAGAGATCGTGAGGAACCCTAACCCGTCGACCTCGGCACCGGGATGACCCCTGGGACTGCGCGCGCCACCCAGCCCCATCGGAGCGCCGCCCTGAGCCACCGGCGGCCGGCGATCGCGCTGGCAACCGCGCACAACAGCAGGACAGCAGGTCCGTTCGATTTTGAGGTAGGCGATTTCTTCATCGAATTTCTTCCTGCATACTCAACGAAATCCTGAAACCCCTGATTCGTTTAGAAGCCTACTAGATCCTCTTCAAACCCCATCAGATGGATTTTTTCCTATGACAGTAGAAACCCCAGAAAATTGACACGAATTCGACCGAAAACCTGTCCAGAAACAGGGCATATAACAGCCCATTCATCCCAGTTGGACGATCGATTTCGATCAAATCCAGTACAAGTATAGAAATTCCACATGAACAAAGTTTTAGAACACCTATAGGGCTTCACGACCTAATTTACAGAAGTCGAATTCATCGACCACATGTCGAGAAATCGATTTCCCAATATTAAGAAAAACCTGTTTCAAAAACTAGAAAACTCAACCACACGACGTGCGTCACGCCAATCCGGACGACGTGGTCGTGAACCGAAAGAATCAAAAGCTGCATAACGGCTTTGTGGTCGTGTGGACTTTGACGGAATTCAAATTGGTCGCATGTGCGCGACGAATTTGATGCGTATCAGTCGAAATTTCCCGTATCGTGCACTTTGCAAATTCTTCAATTACTTTGTGCATGCTCGTCAGATCGAGACAAAACTTACGCCAACAGGACCGTATCGTTTTTCTGGTCCTGTATGCCAAGTTTGGTCCAATTCTGAGACAGTTGAATCCGATGTCGTTTTGCGGGCCCCACGGTCCCACTCAACGGACGATTTTTTGCACGGCCCGCCGGAATCCAACTTTGGACATACGGTTGGGTTCGTATCGGAAAACTGGATTCGTAGACATGTAGTTTGACGACTTTAGAGACTATTGACTCTGGTACGCTTTTCGGTGCAAAGCGGGTCCAACGGCGGACATCGTTTTTGTCCGAAATTACCGTTTTGCCCCTGTGTCCAGAATTGGACGTAAGGACAAGCAATCCTAGCTAATTTGAATATTCTGAGATCATTGATATTGTCTATTTCAGCTTCCGAGGACTGTGGTACATGTTTTGACTATTATGGTATATTGAGTGGTTTGGATCATCGGTTTCACCAGCACAGGACCACAGGCGAGTACAGTTTATTGTCTGCATTTCGATATTGATTTTTACTATATTTCATTGATTAGTCATTGGTAATGTGATTATTTTCTATTATAAATTGTTGAGTCGGGAATGAGAAGTACCAAGGATGTGTGATCTGACCTTAGACCGTGTAGACCGTGTAGACCGTATTGCATTTACTTCTTGTAGACAGTGTAGACAGTGTTTTATTTATTGCAAAGTAGACTGTGTAGATCGTGTTTATTATTGCATTTAAACTGTGTAGTTAGTGATTATTATTCTGTAGACAGTGTTTCTTTATTGCTATATTTTCTGTAGACCGTGTAACTGTAGACCGTGTAACTTTAGACCGTGTAGACCGTGTCGTATAATTGTCCCGAGACCGATCACATATCAAAGGTACTTCTAATGGTGGAAAAGTATATTGGTCTATTTATTACTATTGATTTTTCTTACGACTTTACTGTTTATTTTCAAACCCATGATTGATGTCTAACCTTTGTCTTATAGTCATTTTCTTTATTTGAAATTGCATTCAGTGAATTGTGCTCGTTCCATTCCTGACTGGAAACCATATTTTTTAGGTTAAGCCGTTGATTCATTTAGCATAGGGAGTTCGGGTGTACTTGCAGACGAGCCTAGAAGATTAGTTAGATAGTCGAGTTATAGTCATTCGATATTTGTACAAGTTTATATTTTCCTGCAAATATAAAACTTGTGATTATTGTAAATTAAATTAATTATGTGAATGAGCATCTTTGTGATTATGATCTTCATGTCCGTGACAGCGTACTACCGCCGACACTGCGGCGTAGGCTGGCTTGGACACGTCTCGTATCCATTTAAAAAAAAAAAACGGGTGCGGGTCGTGACAAGTTTTTGTGGTGGCCCATGCAGGTCCGTTTTCGTAAATCATGCGAACTCGAGATAGTACTTAAGTTAGTTGTACTATTACGAGCCTGCGACAAGGAAATGCTCATTCACGAATTAAGATTAATTTAATTTACGAGAATGACTAGGACTAGGAGTCCCTTATACAAATTTACCGATGGGTAGTCTAGGCCATGCAATGTAGATAAGGAGTTATTAATTTTGATAGTTATCAGATCCCCATAGGTACACTAGTATCTCTTGATTGGACGATGTAATCTAATTTGGATAGATTATTCCCTTGGTAAGGCAGGGCTTCAGAGAATTAATGGTCTAACCTTGATGAATTGTTTAATTCCTTCTCTGCCTTTTAGATATCATCCCCATATCCTAGTCTGAATTGTCTACTTAGTTCCTATTTTTGCCCTAAGAGTTATTATTTTTATGTTATCTATAGATAAACCCCAAGTTAGTTTCGATTCATAGTTTTCCTCAAAAGTGTGAATACACCTGGAATAGATATTAGAATGTTGTAATTCTTTTATCTTCAGTTACTTTCTCCAGGATTAAATCTTTTATTTTAAGGATTGTGACTGGTAGGACAAATACTTACACTTTATGTCATAGTCAACATGTTTGAATCTTTAGGAGATCATGAATTCTTACAAACATAGTTAAAAGAATGTTAGTTAGCTCATGATGACAGGACAGCAGCGCACTGTCGCCATTTATTTGAATTATAGAGACCATAGATTCACTGCAGCCAGCAACGCACTGGCAAGACACGACCCCTAGAGTTGGAATTATTTAAGAAATATAGGTCATAGAATATTGCTAAACTATAGCTAGTGGTCCTCTTTGACCGTAGTCACCCTTGTGTCAATATAAGAGTATCAGATAACATATCACATCTGAATCACAAAACCAAGGGTTTACTACCGCCAGAGTATACGGGCAGGGCATAATCCTCGGTGAAATGATTCCATACGAGATTACAAGTTCATGATACTATAGAAGATAGAACAGTTCCATGTATGTCCCATAAGACCCGAAGCCAATATTAGTGGAAGTTTTGTAAGTTTGGGTAGCACATCTCTCGACCTAGCATTCTGTAGTCCTTGTAACCTATTGACGAGGAGATTGATTGACATTAAAGTTTACCGAGAATATAGAATGGAGTCCATAATCCATTAGTCGACCAATGCCTTATAGATAAGTAGATAGTAGGAAGACGGTATGAACAAGAACACCTGGTAAGGTTTGATTCTCTCAAAACCCGAACTACTGGTGCCTTCTTTCAAAAATCTTGTATACTTGTAATTTGACTATTTTGACCAATGTTGCTATCACAGCCTAGTTTTGCAAGCTCACCCTGTTCTCGAGCTTGATTCAAGACATATGTTTATTGGGGACGCCCACTAACTTATTGTCTAATCAGAATCAGTGTATTATGGTCTGATCAACCATGATGCAATTGGTTCGCACTTTATTTAATTACCCTACGTGGATTGAGATATAGATGTCTCTAGGGTCTCATTCACGACTGCATTGACAATTCCTCTTGAATTATATGTTCGCCTTTGAATCACGAAATTGTATTCAGTAACATCTCCATTGAATTCTTTATTATTTTGTCTTTCACCGATTTGGAAAGACGAAAGCTCGTGATGGTAGAAGATACAGAGTGTTCCCATGGCTATGATAATGGTAGGCACAAGTGTAGCTACCATCGGTCAGTCATATGATTGAGTTACTCGTTCCCCCATCGACCCTCAAACTACCTTTGAGACTTTCGAGCCATCTGAATTTGAGAATGATTAGGGTTTTACCCTTAGTCAGAACGCCAACCTAAGAGGCTATTTATTCTCAAGAAACCAAATGTTGTGAGTCTCAAATTTTTTGCTGGTAGCTTGCTTTAACTAGCAACCCTTAAGCCTTGAACCAACCCTTCCTCGACCGAAGCCCACAGTTAGACACGAGATGAGTGGACAATAGGGTAATCAATTACCGTGACACTCATTCCGAGATTGGGTTCCAACAAATATTACTCTAGTTATGAAATTTTTTATTAAGACCTAACTAGTGTTGGAACACCACAGTCACTTGCTTAGCTAATACCATAAAATAAATACCCTGTCATATTATGACCTACCAGTTGTCAACAGCAATACATCATCACTACAACCCTTGTGACGATAGTCTGGCAGGTTGACACAAATAGAAACTCACGACTCAGTTGTTAGAAATCTTTTCATATGCTCTACCTTAGAGCTGATAGCCCCGTCGATAACTCTTGTACACTAGGGATGTGTATGTTCCTCTATTTTATCGACCATGTGTCATTGCATACGCACTCGTTTTCCATTTATTGAGAAACGACCCTTGGCATGACTTATATCTACCGTATTCCGATACGTCGTGCCTTATTCTCTATTAACAAGAGTCGAGGTACAGTACCCAGACTTTGGAACCCTTCTAATTTCATTGTTCCTAAAACCATATCCTAGCCTCTAAGGTGGGTAGACTGTAAGCCTTCTTAGAATATTCGAGGATTACAGATTGATTAGAATAATTTTTTCCATTTAGAATGATAATTAGTGCCCGATAGACTCCCACTTTCTATTTAGATCATTTTGCGTTTCCGACCGTGTCATTAATATTTGGAGCACGAGACCAGCTGTTACCTACCAACAAATTTCACATGCAAGATCTAGACGAGTCCACCTTCATCTAGGTATATCATGTCCCACTCAAACCAGTCCCCTTGTACTCTATTTTTATGGTACGACTATCAGGTCAAAGGGACGAGTTATGACCCTTACCATAATACAGGTATGCTTTCCGACTCTCACTAGAGCTTCAACTTCGTCTCGAACCTTTCGACCCAATATATATGGTTATGATTTACTCAAAGTCCACTACGTATATGTTACTAGTGTGCTATTCATTTGTGTCATCTCGTGCTACTTAAACACAAAAGTCACGAGAGGCGCATCTTCAGGGCTTACAGAACCTAGTTAACCAACCTGACTAGGCAACTAGCTCAACCATTTGGGTGAAAACTTAGTCTAGGTTACCTTAACCTAGGAGAAATAGTTTTTAGGATCTTGTCCAGTCAATATAGATTGAAGTCCAAGGTTCATTCAACCGATGATTGTGGTCCGGTTAAGGAACCCAAGAAAACCCATCCATACGTATCACCATATTTTGGACTATAAAACTGAACTTTTTGAAGTAGGTCCCTATACCTACTAGGTAGTCTCCCTCTCTTAGAACGTGAAGTCATTCGTAACCAATTTTTCATCTACCTGGAAGTCGCGATACAATCTTGCATTGCATTCATATCCCTTGCTCGCGTGTTTAAATAACCACGGGAAAGATCACCATCTTGACTCCTCAAAATTTTGCTCTATTATGGAACCTTGTTTAGATAAATTTCGAGAACGAAACTTCTTTATTGCACGGAGTGCAAGCCCTCTGAGAAACGAAGGGTCCTTCGAGTTAGCAAGTGACTGGACTAGAGTAGCTTAATCTAGCAAAATAAGTCAATGGTTCATAGATTTTCTTTTATCTGCATCATTGGATACTTTCCACCGCTTTTGAAACTTCGTGCTTGTTCTCAATTATTCTTCCTCATCTTTTCGTACCATTGACTCTCGTCCTTCCTATTTTGGGGGTCGCTAACCGTGTTGTTTAGATACTTAGCGGAAGTATGGTATAAGTTAGTTGACATTTGAATTCGGATTGCTTGATAGATAGGAGGGATTTATAGGTGTCGTATACAGTAATACCTATTCGTAGAAACTTTAGCAAGTAGTGGAAAGATTATAAAGTTTTAGTGACATAGCGTTGAGGGAGTAGTGTGACCAAAGGTGGGTAGAAGTTCTCAAGAAATTACAATTTCAAATGACCATGAGAATGGATTGATAGCAAATGGAAACCGTCGTCTAACATAGCGGATAGACTCTTACCTTAAAATTTCGAGGACGAAATTATTTTTAAGGTGGGTAGATTTGTAGCTCCCCTTCCCGAAAATATAGAAATATTTTATTATTATTTAAATTATTTGAATAGTGATTTTTAGAGTTGCATAAATAATTATTTAGTTAACTACTACAGTAGATGATTTTAGCCATAGTTGAGAATTAGAGTACAAGATGACCAGAAATCGTGGCACGGATAGTGCGAAGGCGTACCTTGACTAGTGTATTAGCCATGGTAAGGGAGGCCGAGCCATAGCGGTGTACGAACTAGGAAAACCAGGCCAAGTTGTGACATGACCATTATGAATAATTTAATTATTCATTATTATTGTTATTTAACGTTTAGGAGACCCTGTTGTACCAAACCAGTCAAACTGAGCCCAAGCCCGTGTAGACTTATAATGTGTCCAAGAACACCCATATAGTCATATGCTGGGTAGATGCAAGTAATTGGTATTTTAGTTTGATATTGTCATGTATTTCTAAAAATTATATGCATAATGAAATGGCATTAATATGTTAGAATGTCATTTCTAAAATACTAGCACCATTTTCCTGTGGACCCAATTAGAGTGAGAGTATTATGGATCACCAATACTGCTCCTATTTAGTTGGTCTATTGCAATTCGTAGTATTTGGTATTATCATTAGTAATATTGAAGGTTGTATTAAATAGGAATTATTTACTACCAATTGTTATATTATCTCAGGATCAAATACCTGTTATATAAGTTCGTATTTATGTAAACAGGTCAAGTATTATGAATAAATAAGTGTCGAGATTTTATTTGGAAATTTTGGAGATTTATATATACACATATGTATATATAATATATAATATATTATATAGGTAGTTGTGTATATATATTTATATAAATATATACGTGTATACGTATATGTGATTATAAATATAAATATAGATTAGCTATACGTTTATGTTCATAAATATAAATATATGTAGGAGTGGGTAAATATATAGTGTACATGTATATGTGTGCTTGTGTACATACATAAATATATTTGTATGTATATACAAATAGGTATAGATATATAAATAGTTATAAACTAATATATATGATAGTTCCTAAATAAGAAAATAGAGAAAGAATAGGATTCGGCAGTAGTAGCTGAGCCCGGGCCAACACCCCCAGGCCCAGGCCCAGGCTCGAATTTCCCTCCCCCCTTACGCTCGGGTTAAACCGAGAGCCCTGGGGTTCAGACTTATACACGCGAATGTGTATATATGCGGAGAGATTGAGAGAGAGAGAGAGAGAGATCGTGAGGAACCCTAACCCGTCGATCTCGGCACGGGGATGACCCCTGGGACTGCGCGCGCCACCCAGCCCCGTCGGAGCGCCGCCCTGAGCCACCGGCGGCCGGCGATCGTGCTGGCAACCGCGCACAACAGCAGGACAGCAGGTCCGTTCGATTTTGAGGTAGACGATTTCTTCATCGAATTTCTTCCTGCATACTCAACGAAATCCCGAAACCCCTGATTCGTTTAGAAGCCTACTAGATCCTCTTCAAACCCCATCAGATGGATTTTTTCCTATGACAGTAGAAACCCCAGAAAATTGACACGAATTCGACCGAAAACCTGCCCAGAAACAGGGCATATAACAGCCCATTCATCCCAGTTGGACGATCGATTTCGATCAAATCCAGTACAAGTATAGAAATTCCACATGAACAAAGTTTTAGAACACCTATAGGGCTTCACGACCTAATTTACAGAAGTCGAATTCATCGACCACATGCCGAGAAATCGATTTCCCAATATTGAGAAAAACCTGTTTCAAAAACTAGAAAACTCAACCACACGACGTGCGTCACGCCAATCCGGACGACGTGGTCGCGAACCGAAAGAATCAAAAGCTGCGTAACGGCTTTGTGGTCGTGTGGGCTTTGACGGAATTCAAATTGGTCGCGTGTGCGCGACGAATTTGATGCGTATCCGTCGAAATTCCCCGTATCATGCACTTTACAAATTCTCTAATTACTTTGTGCACGCTCGTCAGATCGAGACGAAACTTGCGCCAACAGGACCGTATCGTTTTTCTGGTCCTGTATACCAAGTTTGGTCCAATTCTGAGACAGTTGAATCCGATGTCGTTTTGCGGGCCCCACGGTCCCACTCAACGGGCAATTTTTTGCACGGCCCGCCGGAATCCAACTTTGGACATACGGTTGGGTTCGTATCGGAAAACTGGATCCGTAGACATGTAGTTTGACGACTTTAGAGACCATTGACTCTGGCACGCTTTTCGGTGCAAAGCGGGTCCAACGGCGGACATTATTTTTGTCCGAAATTACCGTTTTGCCTCTGTGTCCAGAATTGGATGTAAGGACAAGCAATCCTAGCTAATTTGACTATTCTGAGGTCATTGATATTGTCTATTTCAGCTTTCGGGGACTGTGGTACATGTTTTGACTATTATGGTATATTGAGTGGTTTGGATCATCGGTTTCACCAGCACAGGACCACAGGCGAGTACAGTTTATTGTCTGTATTTTGATATTGATTTTCACTATATTTCATTGATTAGTCATTGGTTATGTGATTATTTTCTATTATAAATTGTTGAGTCGGGAATAAGAAGTACCAAGGATGTGTGATCTGACCTTAGACCGTGTAGACCGTGTAGACCGTGTTGCATTTATTTCTTGTAGACCGTGTAGACAGTGTTTTATTTACTTCTTATAGACAGTGTAGACAGTGTTTTATTTATTGCAAAGTAGACAGTGTAGATCGTGTTTATTATTGCATTTAAACTGTGTAGTTAGTGATTATTATTATGTAGACAGTGTTTCTTTATTGCTATATTTTCTGTAGACCGTGTAACTGTAGACCGTGTAACTGTAGACCGTGTAACTGTAGGCCGTATAACTGTAGACCGTGTAACTTTAGACCGTGTAGACCGTGTCGCATAATTGTTCCGAGACCGATCACATATCAAAGGTACTTCTAATGGTGGAAAAGTATATTGGTCTATTTATTACTATTGATTTTTCTTACGGCTTTACTGTTTATTTTCAAACCCATGATTGATGTCTAACCTTTGTCTTATAGTCATTTTCTTTATTTGAAATTGCATTCAGTGAATTGTGCTCGTTCCATTCCTGACTGGAAACCATATTTTTCAGGTTAAGCCGTTGATTCATTTAGCATGGGGAGTTCGGGTGTACTTGCAGACGAGCCTAGAAGATTAGTTAGATAGTCGAGTTATAGTCATTCGATATTTGTACAAGTTTATATTTTCCTGCAAATATAAAACTTATGATTATTGTAAATTAAATTAATTATGTGAATGAGCATCTTTGTGATTATGATCTTCATGGCCGTGACAGCGTACTACCGTCGACACTGCGGCGTAGGCTAGCTTGGACACGTCTCGTATCCATTTTTTTAAAAAAAATGGGTGCGGGTCGTGACACCATCTCAGAAGATGAGATGGTTTTCCCCAGCAGAGTCGCCAATTTGTTTTTCATAAAGAAATTCTCTTTATTTGTTGTATTTCTGGGAAAATTACAACTGTGGAAATCCGATCTAGAAGACGATCGCTTTATCCCTTGGACTATGCGAAGAAGAAAAGCTCTCAAAATTTTGACAGTAGATAACTATGTATCTGTATAATGAATGAGAAAAAGAACTCTATTTATAGAGTCGAAAATAAAACTGAAAAGATAACTGTCTTCACAGCCTGTGCTTAGTTGAAAATCACGCAGTATTTAACATACGCAAGGTTGTGAGCAGTTACTGGACGTGGCCTATAACTGTTGGACACATGGCGATTATGCATGAGTCGTGTACAAGTTACAGGACACGCAGGCGAGAGATCAGTGGCATGGCTGCCACGTACTCCAATTTGATGAAATCCACGCAGACTTGTTGAAGACGAAATCTACGCAAACTCGGTGTAGAAAGCTTCAAAATCCACGCAAACTTAGGGCAAGAAGCTTCAGGATCCACGTAGACTCGAAGTAAGAAGCTTCAAAATCTACTCAGACTTGAGGAAGAAAACTTTCGAATCTACGCAAACTTGAGGTGAAGAACTCAAAGATACACGCAGACTTGAGATAGGACTGCCAGCTGTCTTGATTTGGCGTGTCTTGACTGACACAAAATCTCTGACAGTAATTGCTTTATCAGTCGTATTAAATGACAAGAAACCCTTTTTGGTACGCCAACTCGATGAAGGCTGAGTCTTGCTGAAGAAGATTTCGAAAATCACACAATAGACGGCTGTGATCTCTCGAATTCTGTGTATACGTGGCATACGAAGAGACATTCTTCGACTGCCGTACTGTCAGTCATAATTACTCTCTGACAAATGATGAGCTGTTCCCCAGCATGATTTGTAAATATTGTCTGGATTAACTGAGCGTGACTCTGTCCTGATCAACTCAGCGTGACTGCTGGACTTGTTCTGATCAACTCAGTGTGACTGTCATTTTTAAAGGCCTACACTTATGGTTTAGTTTTGTGCTTGGTTTAGCAAGTGACTTAGGCTATGAGTTAGTAGCTATCTTGGATACTTAATTTGCATATACTTAGTTTGTTTAGACCTAGAATAACTTGTTTGACCTAATTTAGACTTGTTAGACCTAGTTTTACCATAGTTGACCTAGGTTTGACTTTCAGGGTTGACCAAGTTGACCAAGAGTTGACTTTGGTCTAGATTGACCTAGAATCATGTAGAATGCATAGTAGAACTTCATATTGTTATTTTGGACTTGTTGTGACTTGTGCTGTTCTGATTAGGAGCCAGACACCTCTCATCGGACAGTATATTTACTTTGGATATTCAGACATCAGGCGAGTACATTCTCTGATAGTTCTTTCATTTACTTGTCAATTACTGTACTTCAGTTCTAGTTAGTTGTATGCGATTCTCTGTTATAATACGTGTGGATATTTCTGGATTCATGTATACGACACACTTTTATTTTCTGGCCTCTATTACTGGTATCATCATTACTGGCTTCTATTACTGGAATCACCTACTGGAATTATTTACTGGAATCATTTACTGGTATCATTATATTTTGGCTGGACTCATCTTGAATCTTGAATCATTGTGTCGGAATTCTGGATTCACTTGCTGGGAAGGGAAATACTAGAGTAAGACATGTAGACATACCCCAATCTGGAATCTTCCAACTGGAATCTACTGGAATGATAGCCATCTCACACCCGGCCAGGTGTGTGATGTGCCGTATTACCTACAGTCGTTTACATGTCAAACTCGATATTTTAAAATACGCTGCTAGAGTATAGGCTGGACTCACCCTGGAATCTTTGATCACTGACTGGAATCATCTCATACCGGACTCATCTTGTACTGGAATCACCTGGTATCAGATTCATGTTGTCTGGATTTACGTTGGTCTTACACTTGTTTACATTTACTGTCTGGACTTATATCATGTTACCATGGTTCAGCTAGTTCTATTTTTTTATAGTCTTCATTGCTATGATTCTTCTCTTGTTTAGTTATTTTCTTTCCTTGCACTTTATCTGTCTTTCTTACCATCACCTGAATATAAACTGCCATTTTCATCAATACAACTGTCTATAACTACTTTATAGTTCTCTATCATTTACTTGGGTTTTCTAGATAAGATGTGGTCGTTTCTGTCCTGACTGGACCTGTTGATAAATTTTACAGATAGCTTGGAGGTTGCCTGCTAGCCTAGAGGAGACACAGTAGAGGTTGTATAGTTAGTTATTTCAGTTGTATTGAGTTGTATTTATTCTATGGATTACTGTTTTGAGTTTTGAGATATTTTTTGGGTTTGTGTATAGACACTTAGACTTCTATCTGCTGTATCTCTTTTGAATTTCATGTTTTACCTATCTTTTATCTCGCTCTACCTTAGTTGTGATTGAGACTGTATCTGCTATGTCACCTCCATTCAGAGAGTATATACTGTACATGTACCTTTATATTGTTAGATGTTTGACCTAGGACAACGTTCTACCGCCGATACTGCGGCGTAGGCTGGACGTACCCACGTCTCGTGCCCTTACTCTAGGGTGCGGGTCGTGACACTTGTCTATCTTCATTAGTCTATATATATACATAAAACTTGTGTGTGATACCCTGACATTGTTTGTATTGGTGTGCTTAGGTTTAGTAGGCTTGGTTAGGCCTAGATTGACTAGAATGACTTGTTAGTCTAGGTTTAGACTTGGAATGGTTTAGTTGACCTAGTTTGATTTAATTTAACTTTCTTAGACCAAGTGTGACCTAGTTGACCTAGACAGTTGACCAAAGTTGACTTTGACCTAGTCTGACTTAGAATCATGTAGTTTGCATTACAGATTTCCATTATTTTAATTTGAGTACTTTATAACATGTTTTACTCTAAATAGGACTCTGTGATACCAGTTCAGACATCTATTCATATCAGTTATTCAGGGTGACAGGCGAGTACATTCTCTGATCGTTTCATATTTGTCAGGACTTATATTCTTGCTCTAGATTACTTTACTTGATACTGGCACGATTGTTATCACGGATTGGTACTATATGGATCTTTTCTTGTGATGTTATCTCTATTGTGTTCAACAGATACATATTATGATGTGCATTTCATGAACATATTGTATTTATTGTACACCCCTATTCATGTATACTCATTGTGCATCTTGTACTCTTATGATCACATGAGCTTCATGGCGAACTATTGTACAAGATAGTGTAACTGGATTGGATTCTTGTGTATTGATTGGGGAGGGTGAGTAGGAAATGGTTATGTAATCAAATCCCATTGTACGACTATTGTGCGCATCCATTGTACACTCACGTATGGTGGAGCTACCTATTGTTATTGTATAAACCTAACCCGTTTACATAACCATATTGTGCTCTAAATTACTAGTATTGCAGTTTTACTTATTCTGTATATATTTTCAGTTATAAATTCTCTTTCGTTTTCATGTACATCTTCTTACAGTTCATGTATCTTACTCTTTGCATGCTTTATATTTTCTAACATGTTATGAACTGCGTAAGATGTATTGTGCTCGCTCCTGTCCTGACTGGACATGTTGAAAATATTACAGATGATGATGATGATGACTGTCCTACCTTCTATGGGGCACATGAGGGTGACCTTCAGGAGCCTGAGGAGCATCTAGCTCAGTAGAGGGTGCCTAGTCTAGTCTAGTATTTATAGTTTTCAGTTTGTATCGAATTGTTCCGATTGTTAGTTGAGACTTAGTTATATTTCAGGACTTGTATTTATTTGTGTTGGACATCTATTTTGTGTGGTGTGATAACTCTATTTATATTCACTCCCTTTCTTTTATCTGATTCCATATCGTGCTCTATCTTCCCTAGACTTGTGATTGAGATATAGAGTTGAGATGTTATATTATACCTCCGTACGGAGATGATATATTTATATCATATTGATGTTAGATGTTAGATGTTATAGACGAACTATACAGTGTTCTACCACCGACACTGCGGCGTAGGCTGGACGTACCCACGTTCTCGTGCCCTTCCTCAGGGTGCGGGTCATGACATAACCTGAATCCTGAAATGTGTAATATTGAAATACATCCAGAGTGTGTGATCGGCTTGGGTAGATTCAATGAACATGAAATGGTACGACTTCGGTCCCGCGTGCATGATGCGGGGCCTAAGCTATTCACATTGTAAAACTCCTAAATTTCTACTATTTTTTTTAAAAAAATTGGTAATGATTTTTTATTTCGTATAGTACGTCGCGTAGTTGTATTGTACGTCGCGCGCGGAAATTCGTTTTTCGTAATTGCTCGACGAGTGCGAATATATGCGAGCGTACATATTTTTTTAGAAAAATATTTTTTCTATTTTTATAGTTTCAAAATAATATATGTAATAATTATTTCAGCTATCATACCAACATTTCCAAGTCCATTCTTTTATTTATTTTATTTTTAAAAAGTCTTTCGTTTATAATAGTTATTAATAATAAATAATATTCTTTGTGCATACATATATATTTCATAAATATTTTATTAGTTTATTTTTAAATAATAATGTTATTTTTGAAATTATTATTATGAGTTTTTTTAGAAAATATATTTTTAAATTATTGTGGCAATTTAAATATTTGATTAGATTTTATGGATTTAAATTAAATAGTTTAAATTTAAAGATAGAATTTATATTTAAATTGAGTTTAGATTACCTAGATTTAAATCGAAATTGAATTTGGATTTAGATTTGATTTTATTGATTTAATTTAATAATTGAATTATCTAATTGGGTTTAAATAAATCATAGTCCTTATCCTAATGGGATTCACACCTCCTATAAAAGGAGAGGTACTTGCCCTCTTTTTCTATTGAATTCTCCACAATTAATCTTCCACAAATTTCCACCACAAAAGTGAGTGCATCGTGTCCATGTCTGTGTCCGTGTCCCATCCACTACTTACTTTCCTTTACATATACATATATCTTCCCGTCCGACACACCCGAACATCCAAATCCGTGTCGCGCATGACACAAACCCCCGACATAATAACAAACCCTAAGCCTAAACTCTAACCCAGTTCATGTGTCCGTGTCGACATCACGACACGGACAGTACAAACCACTTATGCCAAACCTCTACTCCGTCACCGCCAAACCACCCTCGCCGTCATCAGCCAACCCCGTCACCACCAGCACACCACCGCCACCAGCCATCACCATTACCGCCACCATCAGTATCACCACCGCCACGGTAACCGACGGCCCGGCCATCCCGGTCTCCCGACTCCGCCACCAACACCACCCCCGCAGCCTTACTCCGACGAACACCCACACAGCCTCCCGACGACACCCGCCACCAGCACAGACTCACCACAACCACCCTGTCAACCAAAAACACACCATCACCGCGGCCACCACCACGATAACCCGATCCCGTCTTTCCGACCAACCGCCGCCAGCCTCGTCAAACCCTCTCTGACCGACCAACCCCCTCTGGCCGCACCGTCACTCCCCGGCGCCGGCCCAGCCTCAACGTCCACTGCTAACACCATCATCATCACCGCCGACGCCGGGCACCATCACCACCAAAGAAACAAACACCCACCGCCGCCACCGCAATCGGCCGCCACACCGACCGGCCGCCCAGCCAAAAACCTAAAAAAAGGGAATTAAACACACCACCACCACCGCTTACCTCCCCGGGCCGCCGCCGCCGGCGTAAGCAGCCAGCGCCCTCTGGTACACCTTGTCGAGCTGCCGCCCTCTCCGAGCTCCGCCTGGGCGCGGCAGCCCTGGCCTCCAGCCGCACCCTCTCCGCCGCGATCCACACCCTCAGTGACCGCCTCACCCCTCCGGCAGCGTCGTCGGAGTTCCTCCGCACGTGCTCGCCCCGGACTCCCCTCTTCCGCTCTCCCCCGGCGAGCTTCGCCGTCCCGCAAGCCCGACCAGCCTCACCCGGCCATCCTCGTGCGCCGAGCCAAGCGTCGCCATCCGCCGGACCATCGAACCCACTCCGACTCCTCTCTCTACCTCCGCCTCTCCTTCCCACTCCGCGGATCTCTCTATTGCCGCTTTCCCCTATTTCTCCCAACTTCTTCGCCCCCCTCTTCTTCTTTGTGTTGTTCTGCTGTGAACTCAAAGGAGAGAGGCGAGTGCAGCACTCAGTACTTATTGATTTTATTATAATACTTATTAGTATGTTATTATAACTATTATTACTATCGGGTTCTGGTAGATAGTATTATTAGTAGTTATTAATATTAATATTATAATTATGATGATTATTATTATTAGGATTATTAATATTAATATTAATGATTATTATTACTATTTTTCTTTTGTTAATATTACTAACAATGGTCTTTCCATTTTTATTATATTTATTATTACATAAGAACATTTATGTAATATTTTTCCAAAACCATATTTGTAACTACAAGTATTGGACGTTGAACATCATTAAGGCTTTTATGTTATATTAGCTGTATTTATATATAAGGTTTATAAATTATTCTAAGTAGTTATGGATATTTTATAAATATATTTTTATATTATTTTAAATATGGCTTTTAAATATATTTATAATGTTTCTAGATAATTTTCAAGGATGGTTTCGACCTATAAATTATAGCCTAAAATGATTTTTGAATTCTCAAAAAGTAGTGATCTAATTAATATTTTTGTCTAGAATATATATATATATATATATATATATATATATATATATATATATATATATATATATATATATATATATATATATATATATATATATATATATTAACCATTTAGAAATTTCTATATGACAAATTTTGGATTTTAGCCTAAAAATATATTTTTATTCTTATTTTTATTTATTTTTATTTTCCAAGTATTTATCTAAAATTATATTTTACTAATAAAAAGGTAGCTTTCGGGTTATAAAATAATTACTAGTAATTTCCAAGTATGTATTTGCCTAAAATATTTTCGGGTAAAAATATATATAGTTTTAAGTATCATAAATATTTTCTAAAATAGTATATGTATTATTATTATTTTCTCAAATTCCTTCAGTTATAAATCCTTATCCATGACTAAATTTCCTTTTATCCTATTCCTTCGCCAATTTCATACTACATTATGTCCACCCTAACTATTTTGACCCTTCTGGACCCAATAGAACTGTCTGTGCCACCATCAGAGGTCACCTTGTGTAGTTGTTACCCAAAGTCGTAGTTCGTGCCACATTGATCAATGCAGCACACCAGACGTCCTACCAGGCAAGACACCTTGCCATTTGTTGTTTATTTATTTAGCTCATATTTTATGCATTATTCATTATTTTCTTTATGCAAAATAAACTGTGATTCATGATATAACCTGTTAGAACTTACTGTTCAGTTATATTTTCTGCTATGTATTATTTTTCTTACACATTAAACCTAGATTTAAGTGACCACCTTGTGTGTTGCATCCATGGCCTTGACACGTTGTACCACGAAGTTGTGTGTCGTATGTAGAACACATACGTACGTGATTAGCTGGCCACCAGTACGTACAAGCCGTGCGATAGGATTAACCGCTAATAGAGGTTGTATGCTTAGTTTGACTTAGCGGTTATAGAAATTTTCTGTTGTGGATACAACATAGTAGGCATTGGGCGGGAAGGACAATTCCTTAGCGTATGGGCTTCGATGCACTTTTCCTTGTGACCCGGAAGCTCCGCTGGAGATATGTGGTTGATGACCCATGATTACTGACGGCCACTGGCATTCTGCGAAACGTTATGCTCTTATTGATTGGGCCTCTGGTGCCCCAAGGGGGACTATGTATCAAATTCCTATTTTTGAAAATAGTATTTGACTGTATTTGGAGGATTTTTGAAATTGGGTATTGTTAAAATTTTATTACTAATTATTGGAGGTGATTTTTTTCTATTTTTATTATTGCTACTATTATTTTCTTGATCCTAAATCTACCCCCACCAAAATATCTATATCTCCTACCTAACCCCTCACATCACTCCCCCTCACCCCTCACATCACAATCTTCCCTCTCTCTCCCACGAACAACACACCCCTCCTCAAATTTCCTTTCCTCTCTCTCTCATTACTCAGCTCTCCTCTCCTTCTCGTGCACTCTCTCCCTCTCTCACTCGGCCTCCGCTGCCACCACTTCAGCCACCACCGCCATGGCGACCACCCCCATCGTCGCCGTCGCCTCCCTCGCCACCACCGCCTCCATCTTCGGTGCCACTGCCATGGCCGCCCCCTTCAGCCAGCAGCGCCACCGCCATCACTCCACCGTGGCTGCAACCACCCTCACCACCGGCGTCGCCCCCGCCTCCTTCGACGGCTGCCATCATCGCCGCCACGACCACCGCTGCCACCATCATCGTCATCTTCAGCGCCATCACCACTTCTCCCTCTTCATTTCTTCTCCGCCTGGCCGATCCCCCATGGCCGCTACCCGGTACCGCCGTCGCCATGATCGAGCTCCACCGCCCTCGTCTCTCTCCTTCTCTGTCTTCTCCTCCACCACCGGGAGCCCCCGACCCTCCTGGCCGAGCTTACCGACGGGTCCCCGGCTCCTCCGCCTCCCTCTTTTCCTTTCCCTCCGGTCGCTGTGCTCGGGGACAGTGCCAGCCTCGGGAAGCGGGACGCCCTTGGTCCCCACGCTGCTCGGACAGCGAGCCCCCTCGGCATGCGTACCCCTCGGGCAGTGTGCCTTTGTTCCCTGTGTACTTTGGGACACGTGCACCTTGGTGTACATGTCAGTTTCAATTTTTGTGCTGCCTCGGGCAACGTGCTACCTCGGGTTGTGTGTTGTCTCGATCCTCGTGTCTCGGCCTTTGTGCCTACCTCGTGACCCATGCCGCCTCGATACGTGCACGCACTGACTTTTGTGCCGTATCGATTTGCGTGTCATATTGTATCTTATGTTGCCTCGGTTTGCGTATATGCACCAATTTGTGTGCTCACTCCGATTTGTGTATCGTATTGGTCTTTGTGCCGTCTCGATTCGTATGTACGTCTCAATTTACGTGTCATATTGATTTACGCGCTATCTTAATATTCAAGATTTCTTCGATCTACGTGCACGTCTCGATTTATGTGCACGTTGCCTCATGTTCATCTCGATTCTCGTGTGCGTTTCGATATACGTGCATGTCTCGGGTTGCGTACCCGTATCGATCCACGTGTCTCGGTTTCTGTGCCAGATCTCTGTACTACTTGCTGGACCCACACGGTATAGCCACCTGCCATCCTCCGTGCTTCCTGTTATTATTTTATTATTTAATTCTAATGATTGATTATTGTGTGTTCTGAGGACCTCGATTGGCGTGCAAGCTTGGATCATGATTGTCGAAGACTTGCTTACCTAGTCGAGCCCTCTAGGCAAGTATCCCTTTCTCATCGATGGTTCTTGCCCTCTCTCCTGGATTTATTTGTATTTAATTAATTGTAAATGTATAACCATGATTAGTGTAGCTTAGCAGTAGAACTGCCATGATAACTTAGGATAGCTTGGTCCGATACCGGGATAGACCGTATCGGACAACTCGAATGGGTCATCCACACCTCCGAGGACACGAGCACGACTCACTTGTACGGATTGTCCCGTATGCCCCGTGTCCGACTCGCGGTCGGGTAACGGCTCTGGCTAACTATTCTTGTGGCTGTGATTGTGCTTGGGTTAGAACTGTGGACATGTGCTGTCACCCTGCGAGGCGATTTCTTGTTATATGTGTTGGCTTGGTGCCCAGTACGCATTATAGTGCTGCTGGAGGCCGGTACTTAGTGGTCTCGGGTTCGATTGGTTTCCAGTACGCATCGTAGTGCTGCTGGGGGCCGAGGCTTAGTGTTCTCGGCAGTCGATTTGTTTCCAGTACGCATCGTAGTGCTGCTGGTAGCTGAGACTTAGTGTTCTCAGCCTGCGATTCTGCGATTCTGTGGCGGGTTGCGCCGAGTGGTTTTAGCCCCAATTCGTAGGGTGCTCCCGTCCAGATTACAAAGGAGACTCTGTCGAATTTTTTCAGAATTCTCGATCGGGAATTTGGTTCGAAGGATTGGGCAGAACCATTCCTTTGGTTTGCTGGACAGGGCTCGTGCATGTTCACCTTGGCATAGTTTACCTGATCCCATTGCCTGCTAGGAAGACACTACAAGAAAATAGGACTTTCCCGACGTTTATTATTCCAACGTTTATATTAACGTTGGCTTATGTATGATATGCCGACGTTCTGTAGTAAACGTCAAAAAATATCGACGTTTTCTCGTAAAGGTTGGAAATTTATAACATTTTTTTCTTGGCATTTATGTATAAGTTGGCATAGACATGATATGCCAATGTTTTACAATAAACGTTGAGAAATTAGCTGACGTTTGGATGTAAACGTCAAAAATATACGACTGATGTGTATAAACGTCTGTTCATTTTCGGAATGCAAACCCGTTAATTTTTAGTCAGCAGAAGGAAAAATGTCGGTTTATTGAGTTAAGTAGAAAACCCTCTGATTTGGGTTTCTAGCGCCCAATTTTTTTCCCAAAATTTAAAATCACTAAGTTTTTCGTTTGGTTTTATTTCCTAACTGTCCCTCCCTCCAGTGGACTTAGACTCCAACCCCTCACCACCACCGTCCTTTTTTCCTCATCAAAACTCTAACCTTAACCCTTTCCAATAATAAAATCATAATCCTGCTCGTGCCGCCACCGCGCTCGACCTTCCAGTGCTAGTGGATGGAAGCCTTCTGCGTCTAAACGACCTCCGAGACAAGAATAGGGCCCGAGAAAAGAAGATGAGGGAGGGGCGAGGGATCGGGTCCGACAGGGGTCACAAGGGGGAGAAGGCCATATAGCCGATGAACCCTATTGTGGTTGAGACTCCCCAAGCGCGAGGTCAAGAACCGCTTCAGCCTCACTTTCCAGGTTGGTCACTTCGGTCTCTACAGGTTGGTCACTTCGATCTCTAGATTATAACATATGGCATGCAAACTGTTTGATAAAATACTCAAACGAGTTGAATATATTTTTTTCTTTTCGTGTATGTCGGTGGCAGTATAACGGGAGTTCGACAAAACTTATAGTCCCTACATTTCGATTATTAGTGAGACTTGAACTGTTTAAGCATCTATTGCCTCAATGATTTAGTATTGGGACTTATGATGGAGCAATTTTCACATGGTATTCTAGGTAGGTGGCCTTATCTTTGCTTGTGCTAGACAATCGGTCTGTATTTAGTAATACTTATCTAACAAGTATATGTAATGACATCTGGTTGAGGAAATAAAGTAACAAAATGTCATGGGAATTTATAATTTTTCATATTTTAAATGTCTAAGGTTCTGTGAATATGTTCCCAACCTTATTTTTTTTTATCATTCTAATGCTTGTTGTATTGAGGAACATTGATAAAAGTATATTCTTTCTAATATTTTTTTTAAAAGGAATACATATTTTCCACGTTAATAACTCCAAGTTACGCAGATTTCACCATTAAGGTAGAGAGAGCTCTTCGTGTTCTTGATGGTGCCATACTTGTTCTTTGTAGTATGGGTGGTGTGCAGAGCCAGTCTATCACTGTCGGTTGCTAATTTAGAAGATATGATGTTCCTAGACTCGAATTCATAAATAAGTTAGATGGCATGGGAGCTGATCCATGGAAGGTTCTCAATCAAGTTTTTTTTGTTATGCACGACCTATCAAATCACAAAAATACCATATAAAGGCTTTTTTGTTTTTGTATTTAACTATTAAATTGATGTAGTCATTAAATTTAGAAGTTTCTTTGGGGGTTCCATGTATCCTGAACTCTAACAAGTATGGAAACTTACTGGTTTTGACTTAGTTCTGGCCAATAGTTGGTTGGGTGAATTACTAATACATGCCTCTGCAGTTCCGTGTTCTCTTCCACAACTTTGTTGCTTCATGCTAGTATGTTCTTTTATCCCTTTAACTGCATGTAGTGATATTATTTGAGCCTGAAGCATCTTCTTTCTTTGTTGCACAATTAACATGTTTTATAAGTCATTTTGTACTAGGAATAGCAATCTAGATGGATGGAGTAATTTGCATACTTGCACTTTTCTATCTGCAGAGAATTTTGATGCTTGGATAGTGACTAGTGCCTAATTGCAAAAAATAACAGTTTGTATTATGATTGTGTCTGATCTAATCAGAAACTCCTTTTGGGCTTTCGTCGATGTTGCTGTTAGCAATTCGATTTGTACCTTCTTTTTAGAAGCATTACATTTGTTTTCTACAGTAACGAAATCTTTTTAGATCTTCGTTACCCAGAATCCTTCAAGGATCTATGTAGTGCACCTTCTTTGAAGAGTTGCTACGAAATGTTTTTCCAATCGTTTCATTTCTCAGTTTTCCATCGAAAATTACGTCTCGGGAATAACAGTTTTATCACTATGTTTAATTCAAATGGACTGGCCTTTATGTTAGTTCGCTGTCGACTTGTTGTCAACACAAGTCTTCTGTAGCTTCATTGCGTTACATTTTCATTTCCTTCAGTTTTCAATTTTCCAAACCATATGACATGACACGTACATAAATGCAAGCGCTTAACAATCACAACAAATGGTAATGTTTACAATTTTGACATGAGAAATCTTATCGAATACTTTAGCAATGTCGATATTTTGCACAAACAATTCGTTGTGTCAAACAAAGCTATTTTCATATTTTTCTTTCATTAATTCTATGTTGAGTCGACCAGAGTAGAGAGTTCTAACTTCGCTATCTTCAGATGTCACTGGAGGTCAATATCGAGCCAGAACGTGCCAAAACCAATACGATACGTCAATAAGTATCATACGCTGCAAGCCTTGGTTTGACTTTGACATACCCAGGACCGGTCCGGAGGGTTGGGTTGTCCTATCATGGAGCTAATTTTGGCTGCCCCTTAACCCAAGGGCGGAGCTAGGATTCCGAAGTAGGGTGGGCTAGATTAGGTCAGAGTGGGCTGGCCATGGATACAATTATATAAAAAATAATTTTTTTTAAGATATGAAAAAAACCAAAAATACTTTTTTTTTGGGGGGGGGGGGGCTGGAGCCCACCCCAGCCCCATGGTAGCTCCACCACTGCCTTAACCTATATTGTCAGCTGGTTCTGGTGGTCATTCGTGACCTGACCTTTGGTGAGATCATGCTGAACATGGGTGGTTGCCCTAGCAGACGAGAATTGTCCAAGCCCCAAGTTTTTTTTGGCTTACCCTAGGGCCGACCCTGGACCTACCACCCATCAGATGGCATTATGTTCATAATTTATCTGCCACAAATTTTGAAGTTTTGATTCTCTTCACAATATCGATGTTATGAGAAGTTGCAATTGGGGTATCAAGAAATGGTATCAGATGGCATTATGTTCAGAATTTATCTTTCATTAATACATATAGTATAGTAGTGACGTCAATAATTTTGAGTATCAAATAATCACGTATAGGATTTTGTAAAAAGTTAGTGCACTCGCCTCATTGGAAAGTCTAAAACAAAGTATAGGCTTGTCACTTATCAACACCTCAAGTGGGATTATGAGAGCAGCTGTGAAAAGGGCGAGTCCTCCAAAGGCAAACAAGTCCAAGAGACCCATGAAGGCGACAAAGCCCGGGCGAGTCCTCCAAAGGCAAACAAGTCCAAGAGACCCATGAAGGCGACAAAGCCCTCGAAAACCAACTTGAGTTGGCCATTTAGAGTAGGATTCATGCATGACTGGTTTGAATTTCAAATAAATGGCTCACTACTAACTTAAGATCTGGAAGAGTTTTTATTCAGTCCTGGAATTCTTACACTTGCCTGATATGTATATACCAGATGTGTATTTTATACAGATAATGTGGTAGAAAGTGAAGGCCTAGAACATTCCACTTTGATGCATCAATTCTTGAGTACTAGTCTCTGATATTAATGCTTGCCAATTTCTGGAGTTCTTGAAATGCCTGTCTACTGCCCTCATCGAACCCACCAACAAACTGGAAGGAAAAGCTCATGCTCCAGCATCAGTACTTGAGTAAGACTTAACAGTTGAAGTACTAAGACACAGAAGGAGTGACTACCTACCTGGTGGACTTGGAAGGAAAACCTAACACTTTGGAGTAGTAGATCTTGTTCTTCGGATGATACATCGATTGATTGCAGTGCTGTCGCGGAGTGCCTCATGTGCAATTTAACTAGCTTGAGAGATCCCAATTTAAGCTGCAAATTAAGGTAACACGATCTATCACTCTTAATAGTTCATGTCGAAGAAATAACTTGTTTTTTTCCCCCTTCTTTTCTTGTTGTCGAAAAAAAGATCAGTATCCGATATATTTTGTGATTATATGGTTGTATTAGGAATTTTTGTTGTCATACACGCGATGGCTATGTGTCAGCTGACAGTTCAAGACTTTGAAGTTATTATGCATGCAAAGCCAGTGCCAGTCTATATGTTTAATCAAAGATAGGAAAATTAGTACTTAAGATGTCTAGAATGGTTGAAATAAGATTTTGGAGTATGCTCCCTTCTCCTATGTTTTTCCTTTCCAATTTATGAATGATCAGTAAGGTTCATCACTAATCATCGAACATCTCTGGATTCTGATTGCATTTAAATTTTATTTCTGATACCGTTGATCGAAACATTTGCCCAGTTTGATGATTCTGAACTTAACTAATTATATGACAGATTGATATAGGACTCAATGCCAGTTACAAAGTGTTGTTAAGCATTGCTTGATACCCTTCTTCATATAAGATATGGCATGTGGTGCCAATGCTTATGGATGTTTCTTCCTCCAGAGCTCAAATTTTTCGTAAACTTAGTACCTGACTGATTATGCCAGTGTCAAGCATCCATTGCCAGGGGATTTTGAAGTCCCTGTACTTCTTGATCGCGTTGTCTCTCACCCTCTCGAGGTTGTGAACACTGCTTTCTAATCTGCATTATAACACAAAGAAGAGTACTACTAATTATATATCAGATACTAAGTTAATTTGATGAAATAAGAACTTTCCTTATTCCACCCTCACTTGTCTTGTAACGCCTTGATGAGTTTGAGCGAAGTGGATGATGTAGTTCGATGAGCATCATCGTCATGGAAGGATGAGATCTCTGTCTCGAGGTTCTTCAGATCCCTGTAATTGAAAGCTGCTTCTCTCATCGCATCTGCTTTCAGCTCAGGCCACTGTAGGAAGTGCTTGAGCACCGCCCTCTCATCTACCAAGTAGGACAGCTCCTCGTCGAGCCACTTCACGAAAGCCTCCACCTCAGTCATCTCCTTGTAGGACGCATTTTCGACCTCCCTCGAGAGGAAGTTGATAAATTCGGCTTGGGATACCACTTCGGACTTTACCTATTGAAACAAGTCGTAGTTAGAAATATAAGAAACAGAAACATTGCAAGTTGTTAAGTTGTTGGAATTTGAAAACTATTGAAAAAAAAATTCAACACAGTTTCTACAACAAGAAAAATAATCAGAAACACGAGATAGAAGACTAATGCTGGGGTGATGAAGGTCACCATTGCTCAAAGCAAGTCTTTTACTGTCGGTTGCTAATTTAGAAGATATGATGTTCCTAGACTCGAATTCATAAATAAGTTAGATGGCATGGAAGTCTTTTTCTGCTCACCTATGTATAGATATATTTTCATTCTGAGTTAGGACACAACACTGAGAATATGACCCATGTCGTGTCTGACACTTATCCAACACAACCCAAATAGTCCAAAATATATTAAGGCACCAAAGGTGCCATGTTATGTGTTGTCGTATCTCTATTGTGTCATAACGGGCACGTATTGGTCACAACATGTACACTCCAAAATATACTAAGATGCCCCAAAAAAGGTGTCTTGTATGTGTCGCAACGTACTGTGTCATGAAATATCGTGTGTCTGTGCAACACAGATTCTGAGATTGTGGATAGGATAGTGGTTTGTTTTTATCTGACATGTTCTACAAGTTAAATGAGTAACACTAATAATTAGGCCAGAATTCATGTAATTGTCGTGTCACCCAGAATTCTTGTAATTATCGTGTCACCGTCCCCTTCTAAGAATGCGAACGAATGTTGCTTGAATTCCATCACCTGGAAAAACAATCTCAATTGTTGGCTGACTATTATGAAGTAGCTCACATGGTCACAACATGGCTAGGTTTAGTAGTCCCCGAAGAATCTTGTGTCAATATGCATCTCTATTGAATACAATTGATGAGAGTATATTGTCATAAGCAGTTTAAAATTGAAACTTAATCTAATATGGATATTTAAACATCTCCTATTACCAGTTTGACTAATGCCAACTTGTATTAGTTTCTTGTTTACATCATATATTAAAGGCTAATCACAATGTAAGGATGTGTGAGCACGACACAAAAGCACCAGCCTCATGAAGGTGAGACACATTTATTTAAATAGTTCTCAAGCTCGATCTATTTTTGTAATACTTCCACAAGATGAGGCCTTATAGCCAATCTATAAATTAAGAAGATTTTCAATATCAAGATCACTTGTGTTCTTATAATTGTATGTAGTGTACTTTTGGTATTGATGTCATTTAGGATTCCATGACTACCTAAATTCTTTATATTAGGTTTTATGAGATCATGTGCTTGACTTTTTGCAAACAAGTAATAGAAAAATGTTATGGCAATGGTTTTTGTTCAGGCTACTACTTTTACACCAGTGGTGCATAATCTTTTGCTGGTACATTATAATATAATAGGCATATTTTTTTGTTTACTTTACAAATATAGATGTTATACTGCTCATTTACAAGGGTATGATTCTTTTTTCCTCATGGAAGTTTTAAATCTATATTTAATCTCATATTCTTTTTTTTATTCGGTGTTTTATACTTAACACTTTCCAATCACAGAAAAATTTGCACGTGGTTCCAGTATTAAGATATCACTAGGACGGTGATCCAGAGCTTGATAATCATGGGTATTCTACAAGTGAACCTGCAACCATTTCTTGCAGCAAACATTTATATGGAACAAGCCTTAGAAGTGAAGTTGGTGAGTACAATTTTTTTTTCCAGGTTAGCATTAGTTTATTTTTTGTAGAAGCATTATTTTTAGGCTCGGCTTATTTTACTTCTTCCAAACACTTAATAATATATTTGTGATGGATATCTAGAACAGGTCTAAGCTATCATATTTTATGGAAATTTTTTATTCATATCAGGCATGTGCATAGCATGTAGGAATAGAAGGATACCGATGTAGAAGGATACTGATGTAGTAAAGTAGATAAGGATGCTAGATATCTATGTAGATGGTTAGACATGCTTTCAAGGGAAGAATCATGGGGATCATAGTGCACTTAACTTTCTACTTGCCATAGATGGTTCAACAAGCGGATACTTTGGAATGCAAGACATCAGTTGCTCTTCAGTAGACTGGACAGAATATCACCAGCTAATCTGGATGTGTGGAGCTAAAATTCAACATGTACAAGCAGTACTTTGCATGAGGCAAAAGACTTAAGTTCTACCAAATGAAATGCAGATGCATATTAATTAGTTGGAGGTTAAGGAGTTGGATCCCATGTTCCCAAAATGTACTGTTGTGAATCCGAGATCTGGTATTTGATGGAGGTACTGCTATTATTTGATTCAGAATCAATAGAAATCTTGTTGCAATACTGCTGCCATACTGGTTGAACACGCCCCTGATGGAAGATCCAAGTAATCATACTTTTTTTCCTCGGTAATTCATTTGATTTTTGATACCAAAAACATTCGATACTCCGATCTGAAACTGCATATACTTCCGATACTTATAGGAGGAGTGTGGTACCGGTACTATGAACTACGAAACAAAGATCAAGATGGTCGACAAGGCTACTTCATATGACATAATGGCAAATTTCTGTATAAAAACATATATCTTATCCAAATTCAAAATGTGAGCTAGTTGACAATTTAAAATCGAACTTGTCCAGATTAGTTAACATATATATTACAGATTACTGATGCATCTTGTTTGATCTTTCTTATTTAGAGACATCTTGTTTTATTTTCTATTATGTTTATTAATTGCAGGATCTCATAGCAGTGAAGAGGGGTGAAAAAGAACTTAATTACTAGATGAGAAGGTTTGCGCCATAAGTCTTAAAAAATTCATTTTTGACTTGTATGTTCTAATTTTAATACTTATCTTTTATTTTATTTTTTACAGGTCATGGTCGTGTACATGGATAATTAATTCAACTATGCGCATTCATGATGGCCTATTTTGAATGAACTTCGAGTATTTGGAAGAATGAACAAAGATAGGCTTATTGCACTTAGATAATATTTTGGATTAAATGTTGTTATATTAATATTTTGGGTTGGTTGATTGGCTGTACAGATAATACATTTATGTATTCTTGATGACTCTTTATATATATGTCGAAAAATTTATAAAATGTTGGAAAACCCCAAATTTCTTGTATTAAAATTAATTACTCATTGGGAAGTTGGTTGAATATAATGCATGGCAAATAATATTGATTCGAAGATCTACGACATCGACTTTGTAATGGTTTGGAAGTTAAACCTATACCGATATTTTTGTATATTCAATTTTTTTTTAAAATAGCTTTACCTATACCGACATTTTTGTTAAAACGTTGGAAATTATTGGAAAAAGTTTGGGAAAGCAAATCCCAACGTTTTTGTAAAAGGTTGGAAAACTAGTCCAATTTTTGACATTTTTGTTGAAGCGTTGGAAATTTTTACCCATTGTTGCACAATTTTCGACGTTTATTAAAGGTTGCTGCAAACGTTGTCTTTGCCTATACCGACGTTTATCTGAAACGTCGTAAATTCCCAACTAGGACAACGACAACGTTTGTCGAAAACGTTGAACAAACGTCGAGAATACATATGCCAACGTTTTTCACCTATTTTCCAACGTTTATAAAATGATGGAAAAAATCATTTTTCTTGTAGTGAGACTCCCGACTAGATTAGTCGCCGAGCGTCTTGACCTGTCTTATCCGTCGGATAGCATAAGGAGAGCGGTTCTACTCGGGAGACGGTCTGCAACCCTGGTCCTTGTTTGGTTTAAGGGTTGTGGATCTGCTCCAGAGTGTTTCACGCAATCCTTGCCACTTTTTTGGCGACATATAATTATATTCTTGTCCCCTGTTATTCATTTTAGGAGTTATCCTAGTCTAGCCAGCTAGGACTGATAGTTGTCCTATGTATCAAGATTTGTGATTTGGGATATGTCTGAGGATTGAGTATCATGGAGAGTATGATCTCGAGAGTATTGATTGATAGACTCAAGTGGACTCTTGGATAGTATTGCTATTTCTTTTGATGATGCTCTAATTTGATCGGACATGATTATGTAGATTCTTGGATTCTGAGGATCGCGAATGTTTCGCGGAGCGAGGAGAATATCAAGGGTATTATTATATGATTTTTACTCGACTTTCCAAGAGCCCAAAACCTGGTACCTTTGTGTATTCCGGTAGTTGGAGAACCTGGTTTGATTGTTATGTCTTGGTAGTTGAAGGGCTCGTTTTCTAGTGGCTTGTGATCATTGACTTGGAGGATTCTTGTGAGCCAGAGGGCCTAGCATTGCTTATAGTGATTAGCTTGGTATTTGGTTATTGACCTTCCTAACATGATATCATAGAGGGGTGACTCTTGATAGATTGATCTGGTGGATAGACCGACTGGATGATTGGAGCTCTAGGCCCCTATATATGCTTGAGATGTTATTATAGTAGAGGTTCTGATCTTGTACTTGACCTGATATCCATGCCGCGGTGTGGGCAGATGACTTCTTGTGACTGACAGATTTGTCCTTGTCCCCGACATAACTACTTGTACCCGTGCTATAAGTCCAGTTACCCTCTGAGGTATTGGCCCTGACCTTGCACTGCGGTACCCCTTGTCTACTGGCACTTGAGGTGCTACTTCCATGATTATATGGCATTCTGATGCCATCTTGATATTCTAGCTATATTATATGATTACCTGCACGGGTACCTTGGTAGTTGGCCTTTAGTCTTAGCGTGGTCAGGATTGCTTGCTTGCTTGTTGCATAACACTAAGGATGAATCACAACTGGGACTACAGGTGCCGAGGTTGATTCTTACTTAGCGTTCCCGTACTGAGGTATGACATCTAGAAGGGTGATCATGTGACCACGGCATGTGATCCCGGATAACTATATGGATAATCTAGGTAACTTAAACTGGTAGAAGCATTGGAGGGAACGAAATCCCGAGATCGTGCATTACCAGCCTTATCCCAGACATTAGTCATGACCTGCAGGCTGGCCGCCATGGATATTGTTACCATTCATACTAGTAGATGGCAATATCCGGCTACTTTATGTACTATATATTATATGCATGGCATGCTCGTCACAGTGGCCTTACGAGGGACTGGTGGTGACATGCAGAGCCCGGTGGTCTTGCGAGGGACCGACGCTCATCTAGTCTTGATATACTTGGCCCTGCTAGCCCTGCAGGGACGGCACGATCTGAGGATTCCCATACTTGCATTGTTAGGGTAACCCAACCTCCACATAAAGAGCCGTAGGCATTTTGAGTGGCCGCTTATTCACCTAAATTGTATGGCTTGTTGCTTGCTAAGCTGGCTGGCACGTAACGCTGTCGCGGTGCGGTAATTCATTCCCTTGTTCTTGTTTGATGTAGGAATGGGTTACTGTTTCGATGACAGATTACGAGTTCCAGTTGACAATACAAGCATTAGTGGATGTTAGGATGATTGTGATGATTGTTGGTTACTTACGTATTAGTAGTTGGATTGCTGCCTTATATTTTGTAATCGTGCGTTGGTACCGCACGATCCTTTACCCTTATTACTGCTGTTCATACGTGTTATTCCTGTTATATATCATATCATGCTGGTTTTCTTCGTCCGTCCTTGAGCCTTCCTTTCTGGTACTTGCTACGGTTGGCCTGACCAACCCTGGATTGTTTCCAGATTGCTTATGACCGACCCTGTGGATCTTCCAAACTCGACTTGGAGGACGTGCTTCAGTTCCTGATCATGAGGGAACTGTATGGGAAGGTATTCTTGTCTACATTATTTCTTATTGTAGGCTCTCTGATTATCATATGAGTTTTTCCTGCTTTTTATATGATTATCTCTCTTGTAGTTATTTTATTGATTATTGCCTGTGGATATGAGATCGGATTTAGGCCATAGATTGATTGCATGCTAGGATACCCAGCAAGACTTGACAGTCGTCATCGCCGTATAGCGTATTCGTATCCTACACGGTGTAGCTGGCCGACGTCCATCCCCGTATTCCGGTACTGGGGCATGACACTATGCCGATCCTATTTTAGCCAGGGCCCATGCGTATGAAGGATTGTTCTTAACTATATTTCACTTAGAACTGTTAGGCACCTTTATACATTAGGTACGAGTACTTTTGGTTTGGGTACTTGTATCTGACCGTGGCTTGGATCAATAACTTGTTGCGGATTAGTTCGTCACATATTGTCCTTGTTTGGTTGTAGGTGTGGCTTACTACTTCGATGAGAAGGTATTGAACCTTGTTGGGGTCCGGATACCATATTGGATTCATAGCATGGAAAGATACGTCACCGTGAATTAGTTTACCATCTCCTATCCTTGTTTGGTTGGAGGGATGGTAAGCTAGTTCAATAGGTGTGTATTGGACCATGTTATAATTCAATTGACTTATTTATTTGAGCAATATTTATTCAGTTTATATGGCATGATATTATGTGTCTTGTTACGTCCCTCTGAGGACCTGATTATCTCGCTAGGTGTGTGCTTTTGTCTTTCGCATGTGTTCTAGCCGTGGCCACGATCATCTCTATTTCTTCGAAGATGATTGCACTTAGATTGTCTTCGCTTCGTGTCACGCCCCAGAACCAGAATACTGGAGAACGGGGGACAGACACAGCCAGCTACGTACATTGAAGTATAATCTACCTCGATATACGGTCACGGCTGTCTAGATGCATGAGGGTTTATCTACAAGCCAACGGTCTCTTATGGTCATGAACACGCCTAGTGTCTCAATCTCGAGCAAGTAAGTAAATGTTACAAGATGTTAGATCATCAGACATATAAGGTAAGGCGTCCCAAACATTACATATTCAGATGATCATGAAGCTAGTCATACAAAATGAGAAGACTAGCAAGAGTTCCAGTCATACATGATCAACCCTAGGATTTGTCAATCATGTTACAGCCCATAGGCAGACAGTAAGTAAAGTTGCAAACAAGCTAACACTTCATCGGCGGCTAAACGCCTCAAAAAAATATTTTTACAAGAGAGTGGGAGAGCAAAATAAGAACCCTCTCGTTGCCAGTGTTGCGCCTAGTGGTCACCATCTGGCAGTAAAGTTGGAGGATACTCGAGTCCTACTCCAAAATCTGGCCATACAAAACCAGCTGGGTCAGACCCCAGAAAGAGCAAGTGCCACAAGGGAGGCTTCACTTAGGAGCTAAAACCAGCAAGTTAGAACACAAAGCATAATAATAACAAGAAAACCAGAAATAGGATAGTAGGGTGATAAACGATAAGATAACTAAGAAACTATTCCGGTAACCAAGTTACAACCCATAAACCAAACAAGGACCGGAGTTGTAACCCTTCGCCTGAACAGAACTTAGTCTCTAAACAATTACCAACAAGAGTAAAGCATGAACAAGCATATGCTGAAATAGTCATAGACCGGCATTGCTTAGACAAGACTAGACTGGACTACATCCATCAATCACGGCCAAACAAAGAGTACGGCTTGGTACTTTAACTAGCTAGGGTTATCACAAGCCTATTTACTAGCAAGATGCAATGAGATGTTTCCGCAGTCACAAGCCCTGCAGCTATCCAGGTTATCCAAGCGAGGTTCATTTAAGAGTTATCAAGAATTATTAGGTAGCTTGGTGTGCAACACATGACAGTGTGCATAGAACTTGTTTCATGAAGTGTCCCACATAACAGTGGGCTGGAAATGTGCCCTACTTGACGGCAGGCTACAAGTCCCTCAGGTGTGGCCGGGATAACGGGATTGCCTGTAACTGGAAATATCTCCCTATGTGAACTACTTGATCAATCTAGTCATTAACTTAGTCAGATTCAGTATAAATCCCTGACTGTGGGAAATCAGGAATTCATGTCCTAGACAAGATGCAAGACGAGACATGTAGCTTATACAGGCACCATCAAGAAAGTCACCCACGGTGTCAAGACAAGAGTCACTTAGCAAGGCATATCGAGATTATCATGTTAGATTACTTTGTCAAGTCGAGTCAAGAGTGCATCACAACGGACCACCATCAAGAATTATCATGTCCAGTTACTTGTCAAGGGTGCACCACGACGGGTCACTATCAAGAATTATCATGTCCAGTTACTTGCCAAGAGTGCGCCTTAACAGGTCACTATCGTGTTCTATCCTTACATTATCATGAATGAGGGAAACTTGCATAAAATAACTAGTAGCATATTCTTGAAGCCAAGGAAAAGATCTACAACTTTTATGTTTTGAGTTTTTCAAGATTCTGGCTACAAAACAACTTAAACAGGCAAAAACAGTAAAATAGAGCAATTCCGGCGCATGGGATTCCTGCACAATCTGCGCATGGGAATTCCTGCACAATCCGCGCATGGGAATTCCTGCACAATTCGCACATGAGAATTCTTGCACAATCCGCATATGGGAATTCTTGCACATCCGTGCATGAGAATTCCTGCACATCCGCGCATGAGAATTTCTGCACAATCCGTGCATGGGAATTCCTGCACATCCGTGTATGGGAATTCCTGTACATCCGCGCATGGGAATTCCTACACGATCTGCACATGGGAATTCCTGCACAGCCGCCCATGGGAATTCCTGCACATCCGCGCATGGAAATTCATGCACATCCGCGGATGGAAAACTCACGTTGCGTCTTCAGTACATGCGCGTAAGGAACCTACGCGCATGACACGCTCGGAGTCAAGGGATGCGTTGCCGGGACTTCACGGCATATGGCCTCCCGGGCGCATGGGGTTCCCGGCGCATGGGGTTCATCGTCCCCAAACAGCAAGTTCAGCCATGAAAGTCCTAAAAACTTGCTATGGCCATAACTTCCTCAACCGAACTCGGAATCAAGCAAAATAGAGGTAAAAACTGCATGAAATCAAATTCTCTACAACATGGAACCACTAGTTTTTGGAAATACCAAGTTTTTAGAGATCAAAACCAAGAAAACTAAACAAGAAGGAACTTAAAACTTAGATCTACAAAAATATAACCATCAAAACCGAAAACTTCCAGTTCTAAAGAGGCCTAGAATCTAGTAAGGAAGAGAATGGAACAAGAAAACTTGAGATCTCTCATGAAGCAAGTTGTACTTGCCTAGGCTTGGTAGGTGGGAGGTAGGGCTGCAAATGAGCCAAGCCGTTCGCGAGCTGCTCGAAGCTCGGCTCGATAAAAGCTCGTTTGAGCTCGGTTCGTTTACTAAACAAGCTGAGCTCAAGCTTCATTTTCGAGCTCGTTTAATAAACAAGCCAAGCTCAAGCTTAGAAGTACTCGGCTCGTTTGAGCTCGCGAGCTGGCTCGTTTATGAGCTTGCGAGCTGGCTCGTTTAGAAGCTCATTTAGGAGCTTGTTTAGAAGCTCATTTGTTCTTTATTGAATTCTAATTTTATATATATTTGCATTATATATTTATATTTCCTTAATAATTGATATTAAGGAACTTTTTGATTAAAAATTTATAATTAAATTGTTAATATTACAAGTACTTGAATTCAAACCTAACTAAATTGAAATCGAGCTCGTTAAGCTTGAAATCAAGTTTAATGAGTTTGAAATAAAGTTGAACGAGCTTTAAATCAAGCTTAACAAGCTTGATTTTGAGCTTATCGAGCTTGTTTATCAAGCTTGAATCAAGCTTTCTTATCAAGCCAAGCTCGAGCTCAAACCAAGCCAAGCTCAAGCTGAATATAAACAAGCTTGAGCCAAGCTCAAGCTCTAAAATAAAAAATTTATCAAGCTCGAGCTTGAGCTTGAGCTCGATTAATTCTAGTCAAGCTGTCATGCCCCGACCCGGGAAATCGCTCGTCCTCGCTAGCTTTTACCCGAATCATCGTCATCGCTGGGGCGTGATGCCGCACGAGCCTGGAGTTGCGCTCGTGCAAGGCAAGATAACAGGTTCACATAGAACTATCTCAAATCGATAACATAAGCAGCGGAAGAAGATAAAGAATAACATAAGAATCTCTTTTATTCATATTGAACTGAAGGTTACAAAGGCTCTGAATAGCCCAACATAAAATGCCAATTGGCTACAACGCTCATGATCTCTCTAGCTCACAAAGGATTTCATTGCTCCATACATTATGCCTCTTTATAGCCACAAAGTAGTCATCGGCCGAACATCTCCATGTCGCAAGTCCGAACGCATATGCGGAAGCTCCTCTTGAACGCCAAAGACTCCATGCCTCGGCACGTCCAAGCCAAGCTCCGCCCCGAGCCGATCATAACCTGAGCCTGCACATAAACTAGTGGGGGCTTAGTGCTTTCGTCCTCGCTTCGCACTGATCAAGACCCGCTCGCACCCAAACCAAACACTTATTCATTTAGTGAAACATGCATCTTACTTTGTGGTCTTTCTATTTAGTCTTAGGATCAGTTTCATGGCAATACTCATGCATACATACTTATCATCATGTGTCCGATACCGTGTTCCTGCAGCAGATACAGTTAGACATAATCTGAAACATAAACATAGTGTTCGTGACCATCTCCGTCCCATTTCCTTAGCCTGCAGTGGTTAGAAACTTAACATAAGCAAACATAATCGGTTCGTACAACCGGCCAATCGTAAACGTAAACATATGCATAATGGGTAGCAGGCCCTGCGCCTGCACCCAGCTCTCATCTCAGCCCATCGGCCCTAACTATATGAAGGTCACGGTGTTTCGCACCGTAATGGACTTGGCATCTCATATGTGTAAGCCTACAATCGCTTCGATACGGGTTGCTAGCCCAGTATCCGAAGGATCCCAAACTTACGGATATCATAGCTTATCACAGCACTGGACGGTCGCAATCCGTCCGAATGTTGTGCACCATAAATACCACACATAATTCCCTCCTAGGCCGAACGGTCCCGGCGCCCCGGCGTAACCATTCGAGGGAAGCCGCACCCGTGCACGGGCAATCCGAGTCTATTGACCATGCAATACGTTCCATATCATACAATCCATAGCATACCAACCGATCTCGTATTCCATAAACATAGTGTCGCACATAAACGGTTTCCCGTGCCATAAACGGTTTTTCGTGCCATAAACATAATCCACCATTTGCATGGGGAGCTCCGTCGGCGTTATGCCCCAACACATCCATATTGATGCACGACGCCCAACGACTTCGTCGTCTCGTACTCATAATCACGCGTCTCGTTCGTATTGTTATTCGCATAGTCTACTTCCGTATTTACTTAGTCATTTCATAGCATAAGTGCCCGAGGGCACGCTCAGCACCGTATCCAATGTTCTACGCCTAGTGTTCAATGTTCTCGGAGCCGTGCACATGATGCACATCTCAATATCATCTTTCAATGTCCTACCATCATTGCCCTACCGCGCCCTGTGCACTCGATGCACGTCGCTTTAATGTTTCGATTGTTCAATGTTCTATCTTAGTGTTCAACGCATACTTAGACACTTACTCGCCGAGCCACACTCGCTAACTCGATAACATATTATGCACCATAACATATTTTATTAGACGTAAAGGAATAGGGAGAGAGAGTCAAGAACCCGCCCACCTTAAGCCGATACGTCTTGCCGTCTTTGCCGATTGAAGCGTCTCGCTTCCATAACTCGATCGCATAGCTAACTCCCGGACTTAGCCATTCCTTTGCTCTACTCGGTTGATTTGGCCTATGTGCCCATGCCACAATCCGTTGCAAGGCCACGATTTGGTTTTGCGGACACTTCATTGCATAAGGCAAAATGCCGACCTCTTATCGTCCAGCGTAGAAGCATAGCCTGCACACCAGATCAACTAAAATCAGTACTTGCTCAAGTGGGACTTACTCTTCGTATCGATTTAATTCATAGATTCCAACCGACTCAAAGCTTACCTTTGGCCAACATAACACTTGCATCGATTCATACCGATACCTTATCGGGTCAACGCAACTCTTCGAGTCAACGACTCATCGTAATGCACCGATGCGGAGTGGGACATTACATAATATACCACTCAAAATCAGGTTCGTCCTCGAACCGAAACCAACACTTAATCCAAGTGCCTCGCATAGATCGCTTCACGATCTCGTGCTACTATCGTTGAATCATACAACTTAGTTTGGATCATACACATATTTTAGGCGTCCCACCAATATATGCATTTCAGCCAAGCTCAGTTGTAGGATATCGGGACAACTAACAAGCTCAACTTAAATCCTCAAGCATCCATCGGTCCGTACTCGACTTAGTCATATCTTAGCGCCTATTTCCAAAATACTCTTCGTATGCATCATCCCATAACATGCGATCCTCTTCCAAACATCTCTGCACATAACTTAATTCAACCATAACTTCGATCTCGTAAGTTTCTTGCCGGCCACCTAACACTCGCCTTGCACAAGTCATTGCGCATCCGATCGCAACAATTCTCTGCAATGCTTATTCGCCCAACCGTTTGCCTATCTCTCGTATAACTCAAGTCTTTCATCCAATCATTCATAACATTTAGCCTTAACAACATGGACTATGTCAACATGTCACAAATTCTTTTGTCTACAATCCGTACTAAGTCTCGCACACAACTATCCCGACACAATCCACGTTCTCGAACTACCCGCGTATCGAGTCTGGGGCTACCCCCGCTAGGTAACTTATCCAGACATCATGCTCGCGCTCTCCCGACACAAGAGGTTAACTTGAGTCTACGATGCTCAAAGGCAACAATCTTTCCGACCCAAGGTCTCTTACGATACGCTCATCCCCGATTCTCGACCGAGTACAAATCCTTTACTCAAACTTCGATTCAATCCAGACTAGTTCGTTTCGTAACATAGATCGCGCGCCCAACACCCATAACCTAACCGTTACTCAAATTGATCTATGCGACAACTCTTAGGGTCATTTTACTACTCGTTGCTCTCGTGCATTGCAACATTCTTGCAATCGCCTTACCGCGTCACTACGCTAAGCACGTTCCTCGACATCTATTCGATCCGACATAACTTTTCTCGACCAAATCGATTTTTGTACTCGCTAACTTTCGAGGCACGATACTCACTCGCTTAGACTTATCTTCGACATGCACTACCTCATTCTTTATCCTTCTTACGCGACTTCTTTAGGGTCATCCTATGGGACTCCAATATTTACTTGATTTGGCGGTCAAGTCTTCTAGGGTCATCTGCCCCGAAACTATGCTCGATAATTGAAGATCATCAACGAGGGACAGTTACAACGAACCATGCTATATCCTATCGCGGAGCCAAATCAATTCCCGACATTTCCTATTCGACTTTTACCCAATCCGACATACCAATCCATAATTTGTCTACCCCCGCACAACTGATGTGCCGTTACTACTCGAGTCACTTAGGCACTGCCGTTGACAATATCGCACAATCCTCAATTCCACCTTCGCATCAAACCACAAATCCATATCCAAATTGCCACGCCTTGCAAGTTCGATCATCCCCGTTGGATGAATCACCATACCAGCGCTCACGCGAAATGATCGTTCTAATTTTGACGTGACGCATGTGCGAGGCTGGTGTTACGCTCGCTCAAGACAAGAATGTCAACACAGTGGTGATCCGCGAAGCAATTCCGACACTTTCATTTTCACCCGAGCAATATCCATCGACTCTCAAATTCTCCGAAGCGTTCCTATCGTTATCATCCAAACTGCCATCAACTTAACTTGCATCTTATTCATCCAACAACAATGTTCAACATAATTTTCGTTCATTTGATCAGAGTATCCCCGAGTTATTGCATATCGTCTTTGATACGCCTCAATACTATCGTCGATATGCATAACTTGAACATCTTCCTTTCTCATAAGCTCAAACTCGTTGCAATCACTGCCATTATCTGAACTCGAATACGAATCAAGTCTTGCATACATCAAGATTCATTCCGTTATAACTACCATAATCGCGACACAATTCCCAATTCACGTATCCATTCTCATATCCCTAACTCACACTTTCTGATCGTGCCACCGACTTATCATACTAACTCAAATTCGTTCGCACAATTCCTTCATACCTACTCAACACGTTTCGAAGAAGTCTCTGTACTAACTCAACATAAGTTCGACCGGGTCGACTATTTCCTCAACGTAACATTCGTTCGCATATGCTCGGCCTATCGTTCAACTTATACTTAACGAATTCTCGTCCGACATATCATCCATAAGTACGACTTCGCACATAATCGTTCAACTTAATTCACCGAAGCATACTTGCATCGACTTCTCTTAAGTCATTCCCACTCAAGTCTCGATACTACTTCGTTCGTTGCGGCGAACATATTGTAACAACATAATCGTCTCGACGTAACCTATCGCAAGTCACCAAACATCTTAACATAGCTATCGCTAAGTGGTACTCCATATACCACTCAGGATCGAGCCTATCGTTATCGACACAATACTTCGCTATACTTGCTCGCATAGTTGGTATTGCATATACCACTCGAAATCGAGTCATTACTCGACATCACACTTCGCATAGGTCCGACTTCTATCTCAACTTAACCGTCCCGTATGGTGATCCTTCCGATCCCAGCTCTAACGTTAGCTTAAGTTTGGAACTCATTCAAGCTAACCGTACCATGGCGATCATCTCGATCACACCCGCAACATTTGTTTATTCAAAGCTCAATGCGACATACGGCCAACATAAACGTTCGCCTATACAACTCGACTCTGCGACCAACTCGATTCGTTACTATCGCATTCGCGATCTTTCTGAATCTCGCTCGTTGCAACTCGTGCAACATATCGCTATCCATCCGCATAGCCATACAACATGCATCATACCATATCGACTCGTTGTACCGATGCAACGAACGATCCACGACTTGCTGCACTCCGTGCAACCGACGATACATAACATTCGCATAGCCATACAACACGCATCGTCTCACATATCGATTCGTTGCACTTCGTGCAACCAACAAAACATAACTTCCCGCACTTTGTGCGGCCGACAACACATAACTCCTCGCACTTCGTGCGACCGATAACACATAGCTCCTCGCACTGCGTGCGACCAACAACACATATATCATTGCACTTCATGCAACCAACATCACCATATTCGTTGCACTTCGTGCAATCAGTATTCTCTGACGGTACTCGAAGATAACGTGATAGTCACGACATACTTGTGGCAGACGTACGCACTTAATATAGACTTATTGTATGGAACATCCAATGTAGCGTCGAGCAGATCCATGAGCCATGTGGTTGCGGAAACAACTTAGAGTCTTAACTGAATTTCGATATCGAAGCAACTGAGGGTCAAAGAGATTCACGTACGGTCCAAAGGATGGAACCGCTCTGATACCAACTTGTCACGCCCCGACCCGAAAAATCGCTCGTCCTCGCTAGATTTTACCCGAATCATCGTCATCGCTGGGGCGTGATGCCGCACGAGCCTGGAGTTGCGCTTGTGCAAGGCAAGATAACAGGTTCACGTAGAACTATCTCAAATCGATAACATAAGCAGCGGAAGAAGACAAAGAATAACATAAGAATCTCTTTTATTCATATTGAACTGAAGGTTACAAAGGCTCTGAATAGCCCAACATAAAATGCCAATTGGCTACAACGCTCATGATCTCTCTAGCTCACAAAGGATTTCATTACTCCATACATTATGCCTCTTTATAGCCACAAAGTAGTCATCGGCCGAACATCTCCATGTCGCAAGTCCGAACGCATATGCGGAAGCTCCTCTTGAACGCCAAAGACTCCATGCCTCGGCACGTCCAAGCCAAGCTCCGCCCCAAGCCGATCATAACCTGAGCCTGCACATAAACTAGTGGGGGCTTAGTGCTTTCGTCTTCGCTTCGCACTGATCAAGACCCGCTCGCACCCAAACTAAACACTTATTCATTTAGTAAAACATGCATCTTACTTTGTGGTCTTTCTATTTAGCCTTAAGATCAGTTTCATGGCAATACTCATGCATACATACTTATCATCATGTGTCCGATACCGTGTTCCTACAGCAGATACAGTTAGACATAATCTGAAACATAAACATAGTGTTCGTGACCATCTCCGTCCCATTTCCTTAGCCTGCAGTGGTTAGAAACTTAACATAAGCAAACATAATCGGTTCGTACAACCGGCCAATCGTAAATGTAAACATATGCATAATGGGTAGCAGGCCCTGCGCCTGCACCCAGCTCTCATCTCAGCCCACCGGCCCTAACTATATGAAGGTCACGGTATTTCACACCGTAATGGACTTGGCATCTCATATGTGTAAGCCTACAATCGCTTCGATACGGGTTGCTAGCCCAATATCCGAAGGATCCCAAACTTACGGATATCATAGCTTATCACAGCACTGGACGGTCGTAATCCGTCCGAATGTTGTGCACCATAAATACCACACATAATTCCCTCCTAGACCGAACGGTCCCGGCGCCCCGGCGTAACCGTTCGAGGGAAGTCGCACCCGTGCACGGGCAATCCGAGTCCATTGACCATGCAATACGTTCCATATCATACAATCTATAGCATACCAACCGATCTCGTATTCCATAAATATAGTGTCGCACATAAACAGTTTCCCGTGCGGTTTCCCGTGCCATAAACATAATCCACCATTCGCATGGGGAGCTCCGTCGGCGTTATGCCCCAACACATCCATATTGATGCACGACGCCCAACGGCTTAGTCGTCTCGTACTCATAATCACGCGTCTCGTTCGTATTGTTATTCGCATAGTCTACTTCCGTATTTACTTAGTCATTTCATAGCATAAGTGCCCGAGGGCACGCTCAGCACCGTATCCAATGTTCTACGCCTAGTGTTCAATGTTCTCGGAGCCGTGCACATGATGCACATCTCAATATCATCTTTCAATGTCCTACCATCATTGCCCTACCGTGCCCTGTGCACTCGATGCACGTCGCTTCAATGTTTCGATTGTTCAATGTTCTATCTTAGTGTTCAACGCATACTTAGACACTTACTCGCCGAGCCACGCTCGCTAACTCGATAACATATTATGCACCATAGCATATTTTATTAGACGTGAAGGAATAGGGAGAGAGAGTCAAGAACCCGCCCACCTTAAGCCGATACGTCTTGCCGTCTTTGCCGATTGAAGCGTCTCGCTTCCATAACTCGATCGCATAGCTAACTCCCGGACTTAGCCATTCCTTTGCTCTACTCGGTTGATTTGGCCTATCGTGCCCATGCCACAATCCGTTGCAAGGCCACGATTTGGTTTTGCGGACACTTTATTGCATAAGGCAAAATGCTGACCTCTTATCGTCCAGCGTAGAAGCATAGCCTGCACACCAGATCAACTAAAATCAGCACTTGCTCAAGCGGGACTTACTCTTCGTATCGATTCAATTCATAGATTCCAACCGACTCAAAGCTTACCTTTGGCCAACATAACACTTGCATCGATTCATACCGATACCTTATCGGGTCAACACAACTCTTCGAGTCAACGACTCATCGTAATGCACCGATGCGGAGCGGGACATTACACAAGCCAAGCTCAAGCTTACCAAAGCTTGGCTCGGCTTGGCTCGTTTGCAGCCCTAGTGGGAGGAGTAAATGAAGAAGATGAATAAGTAAATGCAAATATTGGAGGAGAGAGAAGAAGTTGACTTATATAGCAACCCCTCTCATCTCAACCCAAAATAAACCAAACCAAGCCAAGCCAAGTCAAGTCATGTTGAACCAGTTGAACCAATCAAGTCAAGATTTAAACCAAGGCTAAGCTAAGCAAGATAAGTCAAAATATGAGCCACCTGACAATTGTCAGAAATTCGTATACGTATCCTGAAAAATATATATAACGGGAAACGGGAGTGACAACTCTACCCACCTTAAAAGAATTCCGTCCTCGAAATTTAATCAAGAGGCTAGAGATATCGGGACAAGCTATACTAATCACAAGCAATCAATCATACAATCATTCATGCCAGCAAAGAATTAAAGCATAAGGCATAAGAAAGACATTATACCTTATGAGTCAAACAGGTGTGGATATCGCGATCGGATATCATCCTCACGCTCCCACGTTGACTCACCCAAAGAGTGATGACCCCAAGCAACGTGGACTAGCTTAATTAGGGGTGGGCATACGGGTCCAGGACCCGCGGTTCCGATCCGGTCCAAACCGTATATTGGTCAAACGGGACGGTTCTTAAATTTTGGAATTTAAACGGGGCAGGCCGGAACGGGTCATGTGACACTAACGGGACGGGGCAGGTCCTATTTTCAAAATAAACGGGACCCCGAACCGACCCGTTTCTAGGAGTATGATTTTTTTAATTTATCAATTTTGATTTTTTTTTCATATTATAATTTATAAATAATAGCACACATTATTGTTTAGTAAACAAATTCTAGAAATTGGAAAAATATAATACTTGTTTTGTTCTTCTAGATAATAGAACATGTGTAAATGTTTACTATTCTATAATTTTAAAAAAAAATTTGGATCCGTTTGGACCCGCGGGTCGGCTCGGTTTGGATCCGTTTCGAACGGGTCAAATCCGTACCGGTTCCAATATTTTTTGGACCCGTCCCATCCCGTCCTGCCCCGCCAATTAACGGGTCCGGTCCGGATCCATAAAATTTGGACCCGGTCCGACCTGTGCCCACCCCTAAGCTTAATAGTCTTGTTCTTGAGTGCCTTCTCTCTTCGGTCCAATATGTATACGGGCCTTTCCTCATACGAAAGGTTGGTACCAACAACTAATTCTGAATGATCAAGGATATGGCTCGGATCCAGATATACCGTCCGCAATTGGGATACATGGAATACGTTATGTACCTCACGCAATGACGGTAGAAGAGCAAGACGATAGGACACATCGCCTACTCGTTCGAGAATATCAAACGGCCCTATATACCTAGGACTAAGCTTTTTCCGTACACCGAATCGAATGACGCCACGGGTAGGCGAGATCCTAAGGAATACATGGTCGCCGATAGAGAACTCAAGAGGACGCCGATGAGAATCGGCCTAATGACGCTGACGATCTTGTGCAACTCGAAGATGATCTCTGACTTGTCTAACCACCTCGATAGTCTGTGAAATCATTTCTGGACCAAGCATCTGCCTCTCTCCCATATCATTCCAGGCTAAAGGAGATATGCATTTCCTGCCATACAATGCCTCGAAAGGTGCCATCTGAATACTAGCCTGGAAACTATTGTTGTACGAGAACTCCACTAGGTGCAAGTGATCTTTCCACGACCTACCGAAGTCAAGTGTACATGATCTTAACATATCTTCGAGAGTCTGAATCGTGCGTTCTGACTGACCATCTGTCTCTGAATGATATGCTGAACTGAACCTGAGACGAGTCCCCAAACTCTCTTGAAGACTCCGCCAAAAGTGAGATGTGAATCTCAAATCTCTGTCTGAGATGATACTAACTGGCACTCCATGTAATCTGACTATCTGCCTGAGGTACATCTCTGCAAGCTGATCCATTGACTAGCCAATTCTGAAGGGAATAAAATGAGCTACCTTCGTGAGCCGGTCAACTATAACCCAGATAACATCTCTTCCAGCTGGAGATTTAGGTAATCCAGTTACAAAATCTATGGTAATGTGCTCCCATTTCCATTCTGGGATCGGTAAAGGTTGAAGAAGTCCAGCTGATCTCTGATGTTCAGCTTTAACTTATTGGCAAACTAAACAACGAGAGACAAATCGGACTATCTCCCTCTTCATACCATTCTACCAGAAATGTTGACGAATATCACGATACATCTTCGTGCCACCGGGATGAATTGAATACTGAGAACTGTCAGCCTCTGCCATGATCTCCTGTCTGATATCACCACTAGGTACATAAAGACGCCATCCATGTCGGAGAGTACCATCTTCATGTATACCTAACTCTGTTCTCCTTCCTGCTTCACATTCCGTCCTAAGTCGCTGAAGCTTAGAATCTGTTGACTGAGCTATCTTGATCCTCTCAACTAGACTGGACTGAACTTGCATGCTGGACATCAATGCCATATTGGTAGGAAGAACAACTTTAATACCCATCTTCTGAAGATCTGCTAATAACTCTGGCTGTGCTGTTAGAAAAAAACTCTGGCTCTTCTGCTCAACGCATCTGCAACTATGTTGGCCTTCCCAGGATGATGCTGCAAGTTGATGTCCTAATCCACAAGTAGCTCTAGCCACCTCCTCTGACGCATGTTAAGATCCTTCTGAGTGAACATATACTTAAGACTCTTATGGTCGGTGAAAATCTCCACCCGATCTCCATATAAGTAATGCCTCCAAAGCTTAAGTGCGAAGACCATCGCTGCTAACTCCAAGTCATGGGTTGGGTAATTCCTCCCATGATCACGAAGTTGACGTGACGCATAAGCTACTACCTTCCCATGCTGCATCAAGACACATCCTAATCCCTCGCCGAATGCGTCGCAATAAACTGAAAATCCTCCAGTCCCATCTGGAAGCGTGAGAATGGGTGCCGTCATCAATCCTTGCTTCAACTTCTCAAATGAACTCTGACACTCTGCTGTCCAAGCAAACTGTACATCCTTGCGGGTCAACTGCGTCAATAGTGCTGAAATCCGAGCAAAGTCTGATACGAACCGCCGGTAATAGCCGGCCAATCCAAAAAACTGTGAACCTCTGCTACGGTGCTGGAAACTGGCATGTCTCTCTGGCAACTATCTTCTGGGGGTCCACTTCCACTCTATCTCTGGTGATGATGTGACCTAAGTACGAAATACGATCAAGCCAAAATTCGCACTTACTGAACTTCGTGTACAACTGGTACTCTCTGAGAATCTGAAGAACCACACGGAGGTACTGCTCATGCTCTGCCTTATTCTTGCTATAGACCAAGATGTCATCTATAAACACTATCACGAACTAGTCCAAATAGGACATGAAGATACGATTCATGAGGTCCATAAATATGGTTGGCGCATTGGTCGCTCCAAATGGCATAACAAGGAACTCCCAATGCCCATATCTAGATCTGAAGGCTGTCTTCGGGATGTCTTGCTCTCTGACTCTGATATGATAATACCCCGACCGCAAGTCAATCTTCGAGAATACTGCTGGCCCACTGAGTTGATCAAACAAATCATCTATCCTTTGTAGAGGGTATCTGTTCTTTATTGTTACAGAGTTCAAGGTACGATAATCTACACATAATCTTGACGTACCATCCTTCTTTTTCACAAAAAGCATCGAGGCTCCCCAAGGTGATCTACTAGCACGGATGAATCCCTTGGTTTTGAGTTCTTCAATCATCTTATACAAGATCTCCAATTCTGACGGTGCCATCTGGTAGACTCTCTCTGACACTGGTGCTGTTTCGGGAATCAAATCGATAGTGAACTCTATCTCTCTCTGGCGGAATGCCTGGAAGCTCTTCGGGAAACACATCAGAAAACTCTTCAATGTCTCTGGGAAACTGAACTGCTCCTGCTACTGCCATCCGCAATACTGGTGGAGAAGGTTCTACTACGCCTCTGGAAAATGAAAACTCTTCTTCGCTGGGAATACCAAAAATAATCTTGCCAACATGGCAGTCTATTCTTGCGTATTGATCCTTCAACCAATCCATTCCTAGGACCACATCATAATCGACCATCAAAAATTCTATAAATCTAGCGGGAAACTCTCTACCGCTAACTATGATTCGACACGAGAAAAAGACTCTATCTACTCCCACAAGACCATTACCAGTAAGTATATTGAGCCTCACTGACAATGACTCGGGCTCCAGTCCTATCCGTGTAGCGAATCATGCAGACATACATGAATGCGATGCACCCGAATCAAATAATACTGATGTTGGAAAAGAGTTGACGAGAATGGTACCTGCCACCACCTCACCTGAGGCCAACTCCTCCTCTACGGTCAAAGCCATCGCTTGATCTTACCCTCTGGGTGCTGGTCCCCTCTGCTGGAAGACTCTCTGGCGGTTCTGGTTCTGAGCTTGGACCTGGGCATACTGTTGCGGCCTTTGCTAGAAAGCTTGGGCCTGAGGCGGCAAGGGCCTTGGAAACTGGTGCTGCTGCTGAACTGGAGCTGGTCCCCTAACCGATGGACTGGTTAGGATTGATGATGAACTGGCCCTGTACGGACAGGACCCTATCATGTGATCCGATGCCCCACAAGCCAAGCACAATCCCTGTGCTCTGTGACACTCTGAAACAACGTGTCCCGGCTTCCCACAATGAGTGCAGCCCATTGCGGAAGGCTGCTTCTGCTTCTGAGGGTAGTCGGTATCGAGTGCTGAATCGACGAAACTGTGGTAGCCCTCCTAGGGGCTCCAATGGTCAAAGCCCTAGCTGTCGGGACTGGTGTTAATGAATGGGACATTTTTTCATGGGACCTCTTCCGACCTCCAGTTCGGTCTACTATCCTCTGAGAAGTATACTTATGACTCTTCGCTGCTCGCAAGACGGCATCAAATGTCTGATGCTCGAACTGCTCCACTGCTAGAATGATCTCTAGATGGAGTCCCTGCTGGAACCACTGGGCTCGGTCCAATTCGGTCGCCACCAAGGTGGGAGCAAACCGACTAAGCCTAGAAAACTCGGCCGCATATCCATCGACCGTCCTTCCCATCTGCTTGAGATTGCTGAATCTGGTCTGTAGACCATACCGAGCTACTGCATCAAAGTACTTGATCTGAAACTTGTTACTGAATACCGCCCATAAGACAGGCGTCGCCAATCCAACTGCTTGCATCGCCCACCAGCTGCGGGCTAAGTCCAACAACTGTAGGCGCACAACGGCCACCTTCTCTCCCTCGGGAATCCTAGCTGCCTCTAGGATTACTTCTGCATCCTGAAGCCATACATCAGCAGCGATAGCATCTTCACTGCCGTCAAAGAAAGGAGGATTCAGACGCTTGAAGCTGTTGGCCGCGTTGTTCCCTGGGTAACCAACTTTGCCCATGGCATATTGTAATGTCTGGTGTAGGGCATCGCCCCGACAATTTTGAGATGCAAATAATTCCCTGATGAGACCCACCAGGGTTCTATTATCAGGCTCTGCAGGCTGGACTGGTTGAACTGGGGGCTCTGGGTCCCCGGAATGCATGACTCAGGAGGCCGCTCCAGAGTGCTGGGCTTGGTCTCCAGGTTGCTGTTGGTCCACTGGAGGTGCTCCGCCTTGCCGATCGGTGGGACCAGAAACAATGCCGCTGAAGAAACGACATAGGGAACAATAAGGAAGGACCATGATAGATCGAGGATATAAACATGTGATCAGGTCAAGATTTCAGAAAGATTAGAAGACACGAGTAGAGATCAAAGGCAAGTGCTGATTGAGACATCTATCTGGTAAAACCCTCACACATTCTTGATTTATAAGACCTGCATGGGCCACCACTTAAACCGTGTCACGCCCCAGAACCAGAATACTGGAGAGCGGGGGACAGACACAACCAGCTACGTATATTGAAGTATAATCTACCTCGATATACGGTTACGACTGTCTAGATGCATGAGGGTTTATCTACAAGCCAACAGTCTCTTATGGTCATGAACAAACCTAGTGTCTCAATCTCAAGCAAGTAAGTAAATGTTACAAGATGTTAGATCATCAGACATACAAGATAAGGCGTCCCAAACATTATATATTCAGATGACCATGAAGCTAGTCATACAAAATGAGAAGACTAGGAAGAGTTCCAGTTATACATAATGAACCCTAGGATTTGTCAATCATGTTACAGCCCGTAGGCAGACAGTAAGTAAAGTTGCAAATGAGCTAACACTTGCTCGACGGCTAAACGCCTCAAAAAAATATTTTTACAAGAGAGTGGAAGAGCAAAATAAGAACCCACTCGTTGCCAGTGTTGTGCCTAGTAGTCACCATCCGGTAGAAAAGCTGGAGGATCCTCGAGTCCTACTCCAAAATTTGGCCATACAAAACCAGCTGGGTCAGACCCCAGAAAGAGCAAGTGCCACAAGGGTGGCTTCACTTAGGAGCTAAAACCAACAAGTTAGAACACAAAGCATAATAATAACAAGAAAACCAGAAATAGGATAGTAGGGTGATAAACGATAAGATAACTAAAAAACTATTCTGGTAACCAAATTACAATCCGTAAACCAAACAAGGACCGGAGTTGTAATCCTTCGCCTGAACAGAACTTAGTATCTAACCAATTATCGACAAGAGTAAAGCATGAACAAGCATGTGCTGAAATAGTCATAGACCGACATTGCTTAGACAAGACTAGACTGAACTACATCCATCAATCATGGCCAAGCAAAGAGTACGGCTTGGTACTTTAACTATCTAGGGTTATCACAAGCCTATTTACTAGCAAGATACAATGAGATGTTTCCGCAGTCACAAGCCATGCAACTATCCAGGTTATCCAGGCGAGGTTCATTTAAGAGTTATCAAGAATTATTAGGTGGCTTGGTGTGCAACACATGACAGTGTGCATAGAACTTATTTCATGAAGTGCCTCATATGACAGTAGGTTGGAAATGTGCCCTACTCGACGGCAGGCTACAAGTCCCTCAGGTGTGGCCTGGATAACGGGATCGCCTGTAACTGGAAACATCTCCCTATATGAACTACTTGATCAATCTAGTTATTAACTTAGTCAGATTCAGTATAAATCCCTGACCGTAGGAAATCAGGAATTCATGTCCTAGACATGATGCAAGACGAGACATGTAGCTTATATAGGCACCATCAAGAAAGTCACCCACGGTGTCAAGACAAAAGTCACTTAGCAAGACATATCGAGATTATCATGTTAGGTTACTTTGTCAAGTCAAGTCAAGAGTGCATCATAACGGACCACCATCAAGAATTATCATGTCCAGTTACTTGTCAAGAGTGCACCACGACGGGTCACTATCAAGAATTATCATATCCAGTTACTTGTCAAGAGTGCGCCTTAACAGGCCACTATCGTGTTCTATCCTTACATTATCATAAATGAGAAAAACTTGCATAAAATAACTAGTAACATATTCTTGAAGCCAAGAAAAAGATCTACAACTTTTATGTTTTGAGTTTTTCAAGATTCTGGCTACAAAACAACTTAAACAGGCAAAAACAGTGAAATAGAGCAATTTCAGCGCATGGGATTCCTGCACAATCTGTGCATGGGAATTCCTGCATAATTCGTGCATGGGAATTCCTGCACATCCGCGCATGGGAATTCCTGTACAATCCGCGCATAGGAATTCCTGCACAATCCGTGCATGGGAATTCCTGCACATCCGTGCATGGGAATTCCTGCACATCCGCGTATGGGAATTCCTGCACAATCCGCGCATGGGAATTCCTGCACATCCGCGCATAGGAATTCCTGCACATCCGTGCATGGAAATTCCTGTACAATCTGTGCATGGGAATTCTTGCACAGCCGCGCATGGGAATTCCTGCACAATCTGCGTATGGGAATTCCTGCACATCCGTGCATAGGAATTCCTGCACATCCGTGCATGGAAAACTCACGTTGCGTCTTCAGTACATGCGCGTAAGGTACCTACGCGCATGACACGCTCGGAGTCAAGGGTTGCGTTGCCGGGACTTCACGACGCATGGCCTCCCGGACGCATGGGGTTCCCGGCGCATGGGGTTCATCGTCCCCAAACAGCAAGTTCAGCCATGAAAGTCCTAAAAACTTGTTATGGCCATAACTTTCTCAACCGAACTCGGAATCAAGCGAAATAGAGGTAAAAACTGCATGAAATCAAATTCTCTACAACATGGAACCACTAGTTTTAGGAAATACCAAGTTTTTAGAGATCAAAACCAAGAAAACTAAACAAGAAGGAACTTAAAACTTAGATCTACAAAAATATAACCATCAAAACCGAAAACTTCCAGTTCTAAAGAGGCCTAGAATCTAGTAAGGAAGAGAATGGGACAAAAAAACTTGAGATCTCTCATGAAGCAAGTTGCACTTGCCTAGGCTTGGTAGGTGGGAGGAGTAAATGAAGAAGATGAAAAAGTAAATACAAATATTGGAGGAGAGAGAAGAAGTTGACTTATATAGCAACCCCTCTCATCTCAATCCAAAATAAACCAAACCAAGCCAAGCCAAGTCAAGTCATGTTGAACCAGTTGAACCAATCAAGTCAAGATTTAAACCAAGGCTAAGCTAAGCAAGATAAGTCAAAATATGGGCCACCTGACAGTTGTCAGAAATCTGTATACATATCCTGAAAAATACGTATAACGGGAAACGGGAGTGACACTTCGCTCGCCAAAATCTTTCTTTTGTTATGTATTTCTTTTCATAGTTGGTAGTGGATTTGTCTTCGCCCAACTACATGTACCAATGACAATTCATAGTTGATTATATGATATCTTTTATTCTTATATTTTGTGGATGAGATTAGTTAGTTGTGGTTTACTACATTTTACAGCTTATGTATCCATGCGAGGCCTATGTACTTCGTATGAATACAGCTGGCATGTCTACCTTCCTAGTCCTACGTATTTTGGGACTGGGACGTTACATATTTTTGTGGTGGCCCATACAGGTCAAGATAAATTGTTTGGTTACTTTACCATACCAAGCAAGCCTGCGTATAGGATTAGTGTCTAGGATCTCATCCACATACTTGACCTCTTTCCTAGATTTTAACTACTGTTTGACTCATTGATTTGCATCTTGCTTGATTTCTTCTATCATTATTCTTATCTCCCCTTCGTGCTTGCTAGAGGTTAGACAGGTGATCCCTACTTGTTAGACGTGTTTCCTTGTCCCAAAACACCATTAGTTTAATTTTTTTAAGTTGGGTAGAATGCCTTATGACCTAGCAATCCCTTTGTCCTTGTGACCTATATTAGCAAGTTTACTTAGATTCTAGAATTTAGAGGACCCTAACCCATTTAGCCAACCAAGGACTTGGACAAGAAGACTATAGGACGACTGTATAGAGACCAACATAGGATATAACTTAGAGTCTTAAGGAGTTTGAACTAATTCTACTTTATTTCAATATTAATCTCACGTGCCTATATTTTTACTATCTAGACTAATGATGCTAATGTTGCCTAGTTTTTGCAAGCTCAATTCTTTATCAAGCTTGTTAATGACATATGTTATTGGAGGCCTCCACTAATGTATTGTCTACTCAGAACTGGTGCATGATGGTCTGATCAACCTAGTGCACTTTGGTTCACTTTTATCTATCGTTCTACGTAGATGGAGACATAGCTAAACTTGTCCTATAGAGTCTCATCCGTGACTGCCTTGACAACTCCTTTTGAATTATTCGGTCGCCTTTGAACCACGTATTCTTATTCGATAACGCCTCCTTCGAACTCTATATTGCTTTCGTCTTCACCTATTTTAGAAGGACGAATGCGTTATACTAGAACTTCCTCTAGCCTTCCTATCGATCGCTTAATTTAGGCGTAAACCTAATCGCTCTCTTAATCGTGCCCTCAACCTACTCTCAAGGAACAATGTCTTCAAGTTCTCAAATTTATTTTCTCTTGTTACCATAATATTCTTTATGGCCAATTATCTTGTTTTAACCTTAATCCTTACTCATTTTTCTTCTTACACTAACCCATAATTATCCTCGCCATTATTAAAATCGTGATTTTCTCATGCATATTTTACGTTGTGAATGATTGTTCCTCACCAATACCCCCTTGTGCCTTCTCACCCCCTACAAATTCTTAATTTCGAGGACGAAATTATTTTAAGTTGGGTAGGATGTAAAACCTCTAAATTTCTACTATTTTTAAAAAAATTGGTAATGATTTTTTTATTTTGTATTATACGTCGCGTAGTTGTATTATACGTCGCGCGCGGAAATTCGTTTTTCGTAATTGCTCGACGAGTGCGAATATGTGCGAGCGTACATATTTTTTAGAAAAATATTTTTTCTATTTTTATAGTTTCAAAATAATATATGTAATAATTATTTCAGCTATCATACCAACATTTTCAAGTCCATTCTTTTATTTATTTTATTTTAAAAAAAGTCTTTCGTTTATAAAAGTTATTAATAATAAATAATATTCTTTGTACATACATATATATTTCATAAATATTTTATTAGTTTATTTTTAAATAATAATGTTATTTTTGAAATTATTATTTTAAGTATTTTTAGAAAATATATTTTTAAATTATTGTGGCAATTTAAATCTTTGATTAGATTTTATGGATTTAATTTAAATAGTTTAAATTTAAAGATAGAATTTATATTTAAATTGAGTTTAGATTACCTATATTTAAATCGGAATTGAATTTGGATTTAGATTTGATTTTATTGATTTAATTTAATAATTGAATTATCTAATTGGGTTTAAATAAATCCTAGTCCTTATCCTAATGGGATTTCCACCTCCTATAAAAGGAGAGATACTTGCCCTCTTTTTCTATTGAATTCTCCACAATTAATCTTCCACAAATTTCCACCACAAAAGTGAGTGCATCGTGTCAATGTCCGTGTCCGTGTCACATCCACTACTTACTTCCTTTACATATACATGTCTCTTCCCGTCCGACACACCCGGACATCCAAATCCGTGTCGCGCAGGTCACAAACCCCCGACACAATAACAAACCCTAAGCCTAAACTCTACCCCAGTTCATGTGTCCGTGTCGACATCATGACACAGACAGTACAAACCACTTATGCCAAACCTCTACTCCGTCACCACCAAACCACCCTCGCCGTCATTAGCCAACCCCGTCACCACCAACACACCACCGCCACCAGCCATCACCATTACCGCCACCGTTAGTATCACCCCGCCACGTTAACCGACAGCCCGACCATCCCGGTCTCCCGACTCCGCCACCAACACCACCCCCGCAACCTTACTCCGACGAACTGTCATGACTCGCACCCTATTTAGGGGCACGAGAACGTGGGTACGTCCAGCCTACGTCGCAGTGTCAGCGGTAGAACACTGTATAGGTCATCTATAACATCTAACACCTAACAACAAGATATATAAACATGTCATCTTCGCACGGAGGTATAATATAATATCTCAACTCTATATCTCAATCACAAGTCTAGGAAAGATAGAGCACGATATGGAATCAGATAAAAGGAAAAAATTGAATATAAATAGAGTTATCACACCACACAAAATAGATGTTCAACACAAATAAATACAAGTCCTGAATATAACTAAGTCTCAACCAACAATCGGAACAATCCGATACAAACTGAAAACTATAAATACTAGACTGGACTAGGCACCCTATACTGAGCTAGATGCTCCTCGGGCTCCTGAGTGTCACCCGCATGTGCCCCATAGATGGTAGGGCAGTCACCATCATCATCTGTAATATTTTCAACAGGTCCAGTCAGGACAGGAACGAGCACAATACATCTCACGCAGTTCATAACATATTAGAAAAATATAAAGCATGAAAAAGATTAAGATACATGAACTGCAAGAAGATGTACATAAAAACAAGAGAGAATTTATAATTGAAAATATATATAGGATAAGTAAAACTGCAAGTACTAGTGATTTAGAGCACAATATGGTTATGTAAACAGGTTAGGTTATACAATAACAATGGTAACTCCACCATACGTGAGTGTACAATAGACATATACAATAGTTTATACAATATTTGTACAATGGGATTTGATTACATAACCATTTCCTACTCACCCTCCCCAATCAATACACAAGGATCCAATCCAGTTACGTTACCTTGTACAATAGTTTCTCCATGAAGCTCATGTGATCATGAGAGTACAAGATGCACAATGATTATACATGAATAGGGGTGTACAATAAATATAATATGTTCGTGAAACGCACATCACAATATATATCTGTTGAACACAATGGGGATAACATCGCAATAGAAGATCCATATAGTACCAATCCGTGATAACAATCGTGCCAGTATCAAGTAAAGTAATCTAGAGCAAGAATATAAGTCATGACAAGTATGAAACGGTCAGAGAATGTACTCGCCTGTCACCCTGAATGACTGATATGAATAGATGTCCGAACTGGTGTCACAGAGTCCTATTTAGAGTAAAACAGGTTATGGAGCACTCAAATTGTAATAATGGAAATCTATAATGCAAACTACATGATTCTAAGTCAGACTAGGTCAAAGTCAACTCTCGGTCAACTTTGGTCAACAATCTAGGTCAAACTGGATCAACAGTCTGGGGTATTGGTCAACAATGGTCTACAATGGTCAATACTAGCCTATTGGTCAAATTTTAGGTCAACGTACAAGTGTACCTTAACTATACTAGGTTACTAAGGTACAGCCTGACTAATCTTAGCCTATAGGCAATATACCAACAACACATCATGCCTCAACCAATATACTCAAAACCTAAACATCACATATATGTATATACTCATATATATACATTCATACATATATATAAACTCATATATATATGGCATACATACATTACATAGATGCATACATACATTTATACATGCATATCTACATATATTTATACATAGAGAGATAGAGAGAGGGTTAAAGGGGTATACATGTGTGTGGGGGGGGGAGGGGGAAAGAGGGATGTGTGAGTGAAATAGTGTGAGTGAGTGAAAGAGAGGGACTGATTTCAGTTTCAATTAACCATGGATTTCAATTTCAGTGCCTTATGAATGTATATGGAATTATGGGAGGGGGTGGTCTCATAGTGGACTGTTTGCCTATAGGTAAAGGAAGAGAGGTGCTGCTAGCAAACTAATTTAGTATCTTGATATCAAGACCTGTTTGTATGTGTGTGAGTGAAAATTGTGTGGAGTGGAATGGAATAGGCAGTAGTAGGTTAGAGGGGAAGAGTATCAGTAAGTGAACTGATATTGTGATGGAGAGTGTTAGTTAGGACAAGGATAAGGGAATCCCTATTGGACCTGAACACATAATAGGGGGATTTGGGGTCAGGAATATGTGTTCAAGTTACATGTTAACTGAATCTCAAAAATTTCCCATTTCAGTTTTCAGTTAACATATAAACCCAAAACTTAGTTTTCAACATCAAACAAAACTCGGGTTTTCAGTCACACTTAAAACCAGTTATCATTTAAACATTAGACTCTTAGTTATCTTGAAATAAATCTCAGGTTTTATGAATGCAAAATCCCAGGTTTTATAAACATAGTTAAATTTCAGTTTTTAGAAATAAAAAACCCAACTTCTCAATTTCAGTTTTGACTTAAAACCCAAACTCAAATCAAACAGAAATTTACTTATGTATACATACAGACATATATATACATCATATATATATATATATATATATATATATATATACATATACATTATACAGACATATTTACACTACCTAGGACACAAACCAACCCAAAGAACTGACACATACACACCTATACATTACACTATAAATATACACATATATACACTCAGATACATATAAATATACATGCATATATACATAAATACTTGGGGATTATTATGCCTACACGCGTATCTATACTGGGGGAATGATTCGTGTCGTAATCGTGTCCAAAAACCATGTCCAGAGGTGTCAAAGCTAATGTGTCAAAACTGTGCAGTGCACAGCCTCGTGCACAGGTGTCGACCCAAGTATGACATGACACAGACATCCATGTGTCACGTGCACGTGTCAGTAGCTAGAGTAGGTCTAGGAGAACGTATCCAAGTACCTGAGTCATGGCCAAGTGGTGTCGTATCCGAGATACAAGGACCTATCCGAGCGGATTTTTCGTGCGTGTACAGTGTATGCGTGACAGTACAGGACCCGTGCGAGATCGAGAACTCCCTCGATACTCAATCATTTTACCTAAAATTTTGTGGGTGGACTGACAGTCATGTCCCCCACGTGCACACTAAATTTGGTGTGTCGAAGTGTCGTGTACAGCGAGATAGGGGACCCGAGCAGCAGGACACAGCACGGGGGTGTCGTACAACGTTTTCGTGTCCGTTTTGGACACGAACACAAGTCCAAATTGTGCTCAGTCAGTGGGGGATTTAAAGTACACATATAGATCTACATTTTTGTTCAATTAGTTTTGTAAATTACTGATTTTCAATTCTATGTGACATTTCATCGAACACATGCATAAAAACACCGATATGTGTCCGATACGGACATGAAATGGACACGAACTCCTACCAAACTTGGGCTACACCTAGGGGAACCCTAAATGAATGCATCTATGGAAAGAAATCAGGAATTTATTAGGGTTTGTAGGGTTTTACCTACTGAGAGTTCAAACTCAATATAAAGAGCCTCGACTCGACGTCTTCCTTGATTTGCTACAGTTCAAACGTCCTCCAACCTTGCTAGCAAGCCTCCACAAGTCTCTTCTACTGTTGGGGATGATGATGCAATTGATTAGGATCAAATTGGACTTAATTTGGATATTAGGGGAAGAATTTTGGGGAGGAACTATTAGGGTTCTAAGAAATTGTAAAAAGAGGCAAAGATTTTGCTAAGGATGTTTTATTGGAAGGGGGGCACTTGATGGCTGCCATAAGATGGATTAGGGTTAGGTTTTAGGTCTAGATGAGTGGCTAGGAGTTGTCCACCCAATTCTAAGCCTTTCTATTGGTTCAACTAGTCATAGGGCTTCCTTTTTTACAAATATCCTAAGAGAAAATATCTCCCCTAGAAATATCTAGATATTAATAATCATGACATTGCTAGGTTACACTAATCATTACTCTAAGATCAAGGCTAATCTAGATTAGGCTAATTTTCCAGGTTAAGTCTCTAATAATTAACTATCACATATTTAATTAATATAATTTATAATTTCCCAAAATTGTCAAAATAACCAAAATACCCTTAGGCTAAAAAGTTGTAATTAGTCATCATAATCACATGACTAGGCTCCCTTGGTCATGGTTAGTCTCTAGGCTTAGCCAAACTAGGGTTTAACTAGTTAACCATCTAAATCACAAGTCGTGGTTTTAAAATAGTTTTAAATTAACTAAAAAATCACCAAAAATAATAACATGGTTTAAATATCATTATTAAATGATTATAATTACAAAATTTTAAAATTACCCTTAATTTAGAAACTGGGTGCTACACCCACACAGCCTCCCGACGACACTCGCCACCAGCACAGACCCACCACAACCACCCTGTCCACCAAAAATACACCACCACCGCGGCCACCACCACGATAACCCGATCCCGCCTTTTCGACCAACCGCCGCCAGCCTCGACAAACCCTCTCTGACCGGCCAACCCCCTCTGGCCGTACCGTCACTCCCCGGTGCCGGCCCAGCCTCGACGTCCACTGCTAACCCCATCATCATCACCGTCGGCGTAAGCAGCCAGCGAGGTCTGGTATACCTCGCCGAGCTGTCGCCCTCTCCGAGCTCCGCCTGGGCGCGGCAGCCATGGCCTCCAGCCGCACCCTCTCCGCCGCGATCCACACCCTCAGTGACCGCCTCGCCCCTCCGGCAGCGTCGCCGGAGTTCCTCCGCACGTGCTCGCCCCGGACTCCCCTCTTCCGCTCTCCCCCGACGAGCTTCGCCGTCCCGCAATCCCGACCAGCCTCACCCGGCCATCCTCGTGCGCCGAGCCAAGTGTCGCCATCCGTCGGACCATCGAACCCACTCCGACTCCTCTCTCTCCCTTCGCCCCTCCTTTCCACTCCGCGGATCTCTCTATTGCCGCTTTCCCCTATTTCTCCCAGCTTCTTCGCCCCCCCCTTCTTCTTTGTGTTGTTCTGCTGTGAACTCAAATGAGAGAGGCGAGTGCAACACTCAGTACTTATTGATTTATTATAATACTTATTAGTATGTTATTATAACTATTATTACTATCGGGTTCTGGTAGATAGTATTATTAGTATTTATTAATATTAATATTATAATTATGATTATTATTATTATTATTATTAGGATTATTAATATTATTATTGATTATTATTACTATTTTTCTTTTGTTAATATTACTAACAATGGTCTTTCCATTTTTATTATATTTATTATTACATAAGAACATTTATGTAATATTTTTCCAAAACCATATTTGTAACTACAAGTATTGGACGTTGAACATCATTAAGGCTTTTATGTTATATTAGCAGTATTTATATATAAGGTTTATAAATTATTCTAAGTAGTTATGGATATTTTATAAATATATTTTTATATTATTTTAAATATGGCTTTTAAATATATTTATAATGTTTCTAGATAATTTTCAAGGATGGTTTCGACCTATAAATTATAGCCTAAAATGATTTTTGAATTCTCAAAAAGTAGTGATCTAATTAATATTTTTGTCTAGTAATATATATATATATATATATATATATATATATATATATATATATATATATATATATATATATATATATATGGTTTACCATTTAGAAATTTCTATATGACAAATTTTGGATTTTAGCCTAAAAATATATTTTTATTTTTATTTTTATTTTCCAAGTATTTATCTAAAATTATATTTTACTAATAAAAAGGTAGCTTTCGGGTTATAAAATAATTACTAGTAATTTCCAAGTATGTATTTGCCTAAAATATTTTCGGGTAAAAATATATATAGTTTTAAGTATCATAAGTATTTTCTAAAATAGTATATGTATTATTATTATTTCCTCAAATTCCTTCAGTTATAAATCCTTATCCATGACTAAATTTCCTGTTATCCTATTCCCTCGTCAATTTCGTACTACCTTATGTCCACCTTAACTAATTTGACCCTTCTGGACCCAATGGAACTGTCCGTGCCACCATCAGAGGTCACATTGTATAGTTGTTATCCGAAGTCGCAGTTCGTGGTACATTGATCAATACAGCACACCAGACGTCCTACCAGGCAAGACACCTTGCCATTTGCTGTTTATTTATTTAACTCATATTTTATGCATTATTCATTATTTTTTTGTGCAAAATAAATTGTGATACATGGCATAACCTGTTAGAACTTACTGTTTAGTTATATTTTTTGCTATGTATTATTTTTCTTACACATTAAACCTAGATTTAAGTGACCATCTTGTGTGTTGCATTCATGGCCTTGACACGTTGTACTACGAAGTTGTGTGTCGCATGTAGAACACGGACGTACGTGAATGGCTGGCCACCAGTATGTACAAGCCGTGCGATAGGATTAACCACTAATAGAGGTTGCATGCTTAGTTTGACTTAGCGGTTATAGAGATTTTCTGTTGTGGATACAACATAGTAGGCATTGGACGGAGAGGACAATTCCTTAGCGTATGGGCTTCGATGTACTTTCCCTTGTGACCCGGAAGCTCCGCTGGAGATACGGGGTTGATGACCCATGATTACTGACGGCCACTGGCGTTATGCGGAACGTTATGCTCTTATTGATTGGGCCTCTGGTGCCCCAAGGGGGACTATGCCGATCCTATTTTAGCCAGGGCCCATGCGTAGGAAGGATTGTTCTTAACTATATTTCACTTAGAACTGTTAGGCACCTTTATCCGTTAGGTACGAGTAATTTTAGTTTGGGTACTTGTATCTGACCCTGGCTTGGAACAATAACTTGTCGCGGATTAGTTCATCACATCTTGTCCTTGTTTGGTTGTAGGTGTGGCTTACTACTTCGATGAGAAGGTATTGAACCATGTTGGGGTCTGTAGGTCCTAAAAAATTAAGTTTCATCCATCAATAAAGTCATGAAAATCAAGAAAAATAGCTTTCAAATGAACTGTACAGACATCAGATTGTGCATCATCTAGATGGCGCAGAGTAGATTGTGCACACTCTCAGGTGCGCAAGCTGACGTGGCCATGTCATCATTACCTGACACAATCAAATCTTCTGACAACTGACAGCACAAAGAACGAGGAGACTGTTCGTTTATTGCACCGCACAGTGCTCGAGGACAGCTGTACATGCAGCGCAATCTATCTGCAGCGCAGTTCATGCCAGCGCCATCCATTCTAGCGCAATCCAAAGTTAGCACAATCTAAAGTCAGCGCACTTCATCAAGACAACTGACAAAAGTACACGTGGCATTCATTGCTCACTACGTGGCAACCGTCTGTGCACGATCATGCGCATTTCAATCAAATGATGCCATGTGTCCAAGACAGTTGGCCCACGATCAGACAACTGTCTGCGCAGTCTAATGCTGCGCAATCCAGTTTATGCGCAATCCAACTTGCGCCATTCAAAATAACTAAAAGTTAGTTATTTCCAGAACTCTATAAATAGAGTTTCAAGTCTTCATTCAAGGGAATCAGGGATAAAAATTCAGAAATATCAGAGAGTTCAGGAGTTCTTGCCCAAGTGCTGCTGCATTCTTCCGAGGCTTTTGCCTTCAAATTCAGAGGCTACCGTCTTCAAAGTTTACATCATCCAAGGGATAAAGCAATCGTCTTCTAGATTGGATTTCTACAGTTGTACTTTCCCAGAATTCTTATAATCTTTACAAAGTTTGTTGAAATAAAGTTCATACATTTGATTTTGCAAATAAAATGGCGACTCTGCTGGGGACGACTTTCTCCTCCGACGAAGAAGTGACAACTCAATGTGACGTTGCGTCTATCGGGAAGACGCAGAAGATGCTGGTTGTGAAGGTCAACCAGACAGCCTATGAAGCCATGATCAACTCCAGGACCACTCCTCGCACTACAACAACTTCTGCCACGAGCAAAGTGCGTCCAGTGTGGGTCCTAAAGATTGTTGCGCAGTCTGTTGATTCTGTGCCTAAGACTGCTGTGCAGTCTAAGGTCTCTGCCACCAAGACTGCTGCGCAGTCTAATATCTCTGCTGCTAAGACTGTTGCACAATCTGCTTCTACTCCTCATGCGCAGTCTGCTGTTAACAGTGCACAGACCACTTCTTACACTTCTCTGTCAAAGTACAAGACTCATGTTCCTCTGGCGCAGTTGGCTGCAAATTTTCCTGCGCAATCTACTACTCCAGCAACCAGAGTGCAATACAAACACTCTGGCAACAAGGCTCCTATTGCACAAACCACTCTGGTTGAGGCCAAAAGACATTCTGCCAAGACTCCTCATGCGCAATCTGTCAGTGCGCCATCTGCTCATGCGCAAACTGTGTCTGCACAAGCCAAGAGAGACAGCCCTTTGGCTAATCTCTCCTCTTCTCACACCAAGGGGAAAAGCTCTGCTCCTCCCCTCAAACACCCTGTTGCTCCTGCACAATCCACTGGGGGTAGTCTTTTGGCAATTCCTCTTCCTCTCCAGAACAAAGGAAAAGGCCCTTTGGTCTTTTCTCAAACTTCCTTGTCCCATGACTTGGAAGACAACAAAGGAAAACGCTCTTTAGCTAACCCTTCTTTCCAAAACAAAGGAAAAGGCCCTTTGGTCTTTTCTCAGTCTTCCTCGGTGTTTACCGTTGAAGATCAAACTGAATGTGCTCCGGCACTAGTCAGTATAAGAACCCTTTCTCACAAGGATTCTTCTTCTCTCCTTGTCAAAGGAAAATGTACTGATCAGAGAGGTATTCTGCCTACTCCAGTAGCAGAGTTCCAAGATCTCCCAACCCTCAAGATCTCCCGTTCAAGACAGGGAAAATTGATGGTGTCTCAAACAGAAACCCCTGGGGGTGAGTTTGTTGATCTAAGAACATATCTTAATCGACCAACTTCGGTAAAACGCAAACAGCCAATGTCGAAGACTAACCATCATCAGAAGCAAACTTCCAGGATCAAGAATCCGGACACCTATGCCAATGAAATGAGCACTTCCCTGTACACTCAGGGGACAAAACATTTGAAGAATAAGAACCATGTTCCGAATATTGTCAAAGAACATGTCCCTCGAACTTCTGCTCATTCCGTTGCTGTTCCCGATCTCCGAGAACACCTCAAGCAAAAATAGGACAATATCCCAACATCCCCAGTGCAACCACTTGGACATCACTGTAACCACAAAGTTGTCATTAAGTGTTGTTGTCAGACAACAAGACGATCTGTCTTCGATCGTCTGAACTTTCCTAACTCTGAACCTATGTCGGAAGATGAAGACAAAGTTTTGTACGCCTCCGTCAACATGACTTCCAGAGACAGTGGGTGTAGAAAGTGCTCCAAGCATGGGAAACCTCGCAGACCAAGCCAACGGTATTTGGATCTACTCCAAGAATCTTCTGAAGGAGTATTCCAACATACCCGTTCCCGAAGCCGAGATACAATCGGTCAAAAGAATCTTCAAGATACCTCTGGTCATCTTTTTCTTTCTTACTCAGGAGATGATTCCTTCTCTGACTACGATACATACAGCGAAAGCTCAGAACAGACAGTGTCCTCCACTGTACCCAGGGAAGTGACAGCTTATGTTGTCAATGAAGACCCAGATGCTTCCAGTTCAGCCAGCCAAGAACAAAGAATAGCTGCATTAGAAGACAAGCTGAAGACCATGGCCGAAATGGTCGCAAGTATGCATTCCATCATTGTGGCCCAGTATACAGTTCCACCGACCGTACCTCCTACAAATCCTGAAATCATAGCATCGTCGGTGCCCGTCAATGCTGGACTGGGGGTAGCATCTACTCAAGTACCTCCTGTACAGATCCAACCTACACCCAGTCAATCAGGTGCTGGGGGTAGTGCTTATCATAATGTTCCTCCTCCCAACACTGTGATTCAACCTGCTCCTTCTACAGTAGAAGATGCCAATAAAGCTGTCAAGCTCCTGCGCACTCAGTTCGAAGCTTTCAAGGAGAAGGACAACTTGCAAAGGTTGGGGATCAAGCAACCCTACCCAGTTGAATGGAAGAAAGTTCCATTTTCTCCGAAGTACAAGATCCCGACAATCTCGCTATTTGACTGCAGCACTTCTCCCAGTCAGTTCATTAACCACTTTGAGGTTATGACTATCCAACTTCAACCAAATGACGCTCTTTTTACCAGAGTATTTGTCGGCTGTTTAGCCGGCGTAGCATACGATTGGTATAGAAGCTTGCCCGATGGTTGTATCATCTCCTTCTCTGGCTTAAAGCAAATCTTCTTGGAACGATTTTACGAGGGGATCAATGACATGACTATGTCAGCCCTCAATAAGATCAAACAAAAATACAATAAAACTGCTGAGAGTTTCATTGAAAGGTTCCGCCGGGAAGCTTTGAAAATGCCTCCTGGAACTCCAGCTGCTGTCACCATAGGCACTTGCAAGGTAAATATTTTGCCTATCATCAGCATGTGGACGGGGTCTACTCAGTTCCAAGATTGGCCATCCTTTATTGTCAACGCTAAAGCAGCTGTAGTTAGCGCCGACAAATTCAAGCAGCTAGGGGTACAAATGTCTAACCCCGACAGGGACGAGAACCAGACATCAGGTGGTGGCAATCGTCAGAACAACCGCAAGGGAAAAGAAACTTTGAACATTAACTTGAACAAGAATAAAGAATCTCTGGCGGTCAACGTAGCTCCTCCTACGTCTACTTCCACTCCTTCAGCACCTCCACCAAGAGAACCTCGCCCGAAAGTGGAGTATTCTTTTGATGAGAATAACACTGCTAGCATCTTTGATTGCTTGATCAAAAGCAATAAAATCCAACTTCCAGATCCCAAGAAGCCCGATGAAGTCGGTAAGACTGATCATCCCAAGTACTGTGTCTATCACAGGTTCATCGGACATCCCACTCGAGCATGTTATGTGCTCAAAGGCAAAATTTAGGAGCTGGTCAATACTGGTGTTGTCACTTTACAATAAGACGAAAAGACTGTTACCGCAAACATGGTATCAGTTCAGTTCGGTAATTTCCCGCCCCAGATGGTGCAGCACGGTGTCATTTCTATCCCTAAAGCTACTCTCAAGATCGAGAATCTCCCTCCTCCACGAAGTCAAGGTCTCGTCCCCTTGTCTCTTGATAATGGCGAGATTATGTGGATCCATCCGGATCTTGCTTCGAAGTTTGAACTTCCCTCTTCTTCAAAGAAGAAAGACCGTTCCAAAGGCAAGACGAAGATTTGCAATATGGTGTCTTTTGACCCCATAGTTGATGAAGAAATCCTGCTGGGCACCAGATCAGGGAAAGCCTATCTAAAGGATTACCCCGAAGCTCAAAAGAATCCTGCTTCTTCTTCTGAGCCTGCTCCAGTACAGCCTACTTCTACTGAGGATATTCCTACTGCATCCTCACCGGTTGTAGTGTCTATTCCTCCCAAGCCGACGGTCGCTGACAAAGGCAAACAGCAAGTCCGCTTCGACAAACCTTTGAAGAAGTCAGCTCCCTCCGGACTTGAAAAGCCTTATAATTTTGATATCTTGGCTCAATTAGCCAATACACCGGCCCGGCTATCCATCTTCGAGCTCTTACGCCTCTCTAAAGAGACTCGGGAAACTCTGAGTGAGGCTCTCATGCAAGCTGAAACTTGTTTGGCTCTCCTTAAGAAGTCGGAAGCAGAACCAGTCTCTTGCCTCCATTGTCATAGTGTGTTGGAGTTAATTCCAAACATAACTTTCACATAAGATGACATGTTGATGGAAGACAACAGGCACGATCGTCCTCTCTACTATACAGGATACGTTGACTCGATGAAAGTCGATCGTATTCTGATAGATCCAGGCTCCGCTCTCAGCATTATACCGAAGACAATGTTGGATGCGCTGAAAATCCCAGTGCATAGTCTCTCCAGTATAATCACCACCATCCTTGGGTTTAACCAGGGAAGAAGTGAGCCTCTGGGCAAGATTCGCCTAAAACTCTAAATAGGCAATCTTCGCACAAAGGTTACCTTGTACATCATTGACAATCATGGTTGTTCCTATAATGCTTTGCTGGGAAGACCATTTCTGTACGAGCATAACATTGTCCCTTCGACTCTCCATCAATGTTTTAAATATGTTGATGACAATGGAGAGGTACAAAAGGAGGTTGCTGATCTCTATCCTTTCAAAGGCATTGAAGCATATTGCAATGATGCTCATATGTACAAGGACGAATTCATGAAAGTTGTCCTATCTTTGGATACTGAAGAAGAGCAAGAAACAGTGCCTAATGATACCCTTATCATTCCTGTCAAAGGGCGTGTTTCTCGTCCTGAATCCTCCAAACCACTGGCTATTCACTTGCCAGTCCAGAAGCAATCTACTGATGATGATCAGGACAAAAGGGAGCTCACATCTTCTGAGCTACTTGTTATTGACCTCCGTCGTAACAAGGAAAAAAGGCAGCTCACCTCTTCTGAGCCACTTGTTATAGATCTATCTCATAACAAAGAAAAAAGGGAGCTCACCTCCTCTGAGCCGCTTATTATCGATCTCCGTCGTAACAAAGCTAATCCTCCTCCACGTTCTTCTCCTCCCCCTCTTGTAATCAATCTGACCAAGCCTGCTAAGGCTAAAGGTCCTGCTGTAAATACGAATGTATAAATCAATGAAAAAGCATCTACTTTCCAGTATACTGATATCGTTTATCATGCTAAATGCTATTTGGATATGTTAGATAGCTATCAGTCATTTACAATGGGAGTTGTACAATCTCTTCAAACAGAAGTCTTATTTGAACACCCAAAGGATTCATATCGTATTGTTCCCGCTCGTAAAAAAGGCGAGAGTCCAATACTTTTTAGTAAAAGACCGGAACAACAATTCAGTTATACGGATGATAGCAAAATTAATGATACGGGGCACCTTCAACTCCGTCGTTACAGTCAATAATCAAAAAACATCATCCGAAAGATGGGTTACGACTTCAAGAGTGGCCTCAACTACGGTAAGGGTAGAAAAACTCCTCTCCGTACGGCTGTTCCATAAGGAAAGTCAGAGATGTACTACAGCAGGACCAAAAGAGGTCTCGGATATGCTTCTCCTCCGGTATTATCCCTAGCAGGCTCTGAATCCGATAATGAAGAGCGTTCTAACACTTCTGATTCCAGATCATGGGATTCTGACACCAGTATTGGTCAAGTTCATCGATTGACTGTATCTTCTAACATGGTCTCTGTCGAACTTCCAGAAGGCTATGAAGAGGATATTGAAAAAAATCCTGAAGCAGATCCTTGGGCTCAACGAATGGATACCCAGTAGGAACTCCGATTCGAACAAAGGGAACCCCCTACCGAAGATCAGTTAGTTCAAGTTGATGTAGGAGAGAGCGGGTCACCTCGTCCAATATTCATCAGCAAGAATCTTCCAGAGACAGATAAGCAGGAATTAATTCTTCTGATTAAAGAATATATTGATGTCTTTGCCTGGAGTTATGAAGACATGCCAGGACTAGATCCCAAAGTTGCTACTCACAAATTGAACATCCTGCCGAATGCAAAACCGGTCAAACAGCAACAACGGCATTTCAAGCCAGAAATGATGGATGCAATCGACGATGAAGTCAAGAAGCTCATCGCTTGTGGCTTTATTCGAGAAGAACAACATCCTGATTGGGTAGCCAATGTCGTCCCAGTTCTAAAGAAAACCGGTAAAGTTCGAGTCTGTATCGACTTTCGGGATCTTAATGAAGCATGTCCAAAAGATGAATTTCCTCTTCCCATCACGGACGTCATGATCGACAACACCTGTGGGTTCGAAAGAATATCTTTCATGGACGGATTCTCCGGATATAATCAAATTCGTATGAATCCTGAAGACGAAAAGCATACTTCTTTCCGCACTCGTCGCGGAGTCTACTGCTACACTGTAATGCTATTTGGTCTCAAGAACGCTGGTGCGACATACCAGCCAGCCATGAGTACCATCTTTCGAGATCATCTGTGCAAGACTGTCGAATGCTATGTTGACGATATCGCTGTCAAAAGTCGTCTAAAGGAAGATCACATCAAAGACCTGAGAACTATTTTCAATCTCATGCGCCAACATCAACTCAAAATGAATCCCACCAAGTCATTCTTGGGTGTCTCTAGTGGCAAATTTCTCGGCTTCGTCATTACCTCTAAGGGTATACACGTGGATCCCGAGAAGATCAAAGCCGTTCAAGAGATACGTCCTCCACGCAACCTAAAATAGCTACGAGGATTCCAAGGTCGACTTGCGTACATCAGGAGATTCATTTCGAATCTGTCTGGACGCTGCAGACCATTCACTCAACTCATGAAGAAGGGTGTATCTTTCGTTTGGACCAAAGAATGTCAACGAGCATTTGACGATATAAAGCGGTATCTCATGAACCCACCAGTCTTGGTGCTACCAATCTCAGGCATACCATTCTTAATGTATGTACGTGCTATGGATCATTCATTGGGTGCTTTACTTGCCCAAAAGAACAAAGAAGGCCATGAACAAGCCATCTACTATCTCAGTCGTACTATGATTGGTGCTGAACACCGTTATAGTCCGGTCGAAAAAGAATGCCTAGCTCTTATGTTTGCTGTTCAAAAGACGAGGCATTACATCATTGGCCAAACTATTCATGTCATATCCCGAGTTAATCCTCTTCGGGTATTGATGAAGAAGCCTAGCACACTTAATTCTCGACTGGCTACATGGGCCATTCTGCTAGCCCAATATGACATGGTATATGTTCCTCAAAAGTCTATCAAAGGTTAAGTATTGGCGAATTTCTTAGCAGCTCATCCTGTTCCAGAGACGTCCAAACTCTACGATGAAATTCCAAACGAGACTTTGAAATCTAATACAATCTCTGAAGAATTTCCTACTTGGCGTCTATTCTTTGACGGTGCATCCAGAATAGGACCCAATGGTGCCATTGTCGCAGAAGTTGGAGTTATCCTTGTCTCTCCAGATGGGTCAGCTATCCAAAGAGCCTACTCCCTAGATGAGCCTTGCTCCAACAATGTGGCAGAGTACAATGCTCTACTCATTGGTCTTCAGCTAGCTAAACAACTAGACGTCGAGTATCTTGAAGTCTATGCTGACTCTAAGCTGGTTGTTAACCAGGTTAGAGGAACCTATGAAGTTCGTCATCAAGATCTAGTACCTTACTTTGAAACGGCAATCAATATGGCTACATCATTCAAAGCCTTCTTCATTGAATATGTACGCCGAGCTTGCAACACTGAGGCAGATGCTTTGGCCAATCTTACAGCAGTCCTAGCCATCCCTATCAGAAGACAACAGGTGGTGGTCATCTCTAATCGAGAATTGTTCTGCATCGAAAACAATCATAATATTGAGTTCAGTAATCTTACTGAAGTCAATGTTACCAATGAAGATTGGAGAACTCCGTTCATCGACTTTATGGTCCATGACATACTTCCTGAAGATCCTAAGGAGGCTACGAGTATTCGTCGGCGGTCTCTGCGGTTCTACTACAATCAGACCACCAAAACTCTTTACCGGTGGACTTATGACGGCCTACTATTGCGCTGTCTTGCTGGAGATGAAGCGAAGCAAGTATTGCGTGAAGCTCACGACGGTGTCTGCGGAGCACATCAGTCTGGTCCTAAACTACAGGATCATATCCGACGTATGGGTTACTACTGGCCCTCTATGGTATCTGATGCCATCGAATATACGAGGAAATGTCGAGCTTGTCAAATCCACCCAGATTTTATTCATCAACCATCATAATTTCTGCATCCGACGGCTGCTTCATGGCCTTTTGAAGCTTGGGGCATGGACATTATAGGTCCTATCAATCCTCCTTCTTCTAGAGGACATCGGTTCATCCTGGCAATAACCGATTACTTCTCCAAATGGGCTGAAGCTATACCTCTGGCTGAAGTCAAGACCAGCAGTGTTATTAACTTCGTCAAACACCATGTCATCTATAGATTTGGTATACCTCGAAGAATCATCTATGACAACGGACCACAATTCATCAGCCAGAAGTTTACGAGATTCTGCGATGATCATCGGATTGACAATGTTGCTTCTACAGCCTACAATCCTGCCGCTAATGGATTAGCTGAAACTTTTAATAAAACCATTATCAAGCTCCTCAAGAAGTTTGTATCTACTAACAAACGAAATTGGAGTGAAAAGCTTGGTGAATGTCTTTGGGCCTATCGAACTACGGTCCGCAATCCCACAGACTTTACACCTTTCTCTCTGGTGTACGGTTGTGAGGCAGTTCTACCTCTGGAACTTCAAATTCCGTTTTTGAGGATTGCTATCGCCAACGAACTCACGACAGAGAACAACGATCTTCTCCGACTTCAAGAGTTAGAAGCACTCGATGAGAAACGGCTATTAGCTCAACAGCATATTGAGTTGTATCAAGCCCGCATCTCGAAGACTTTCAACCGCAAAGTTAAAGTCAGAGCCTTTCAACAAGGAGAACTTGTTCTAACAGTAAGACGTCCTATGACTATGACTCACTCAAGCAAAGGCAAGTTTGATGCGAAGTGGGAAGGACCTTATATTGTTAGCAAAGTCTTTTCAAACGGAACTTATCAATTTTCAGAGTTAGATGGTCGAGTTGCAATGATGCCTATCAATGGCAAATTCCTCAAGAAATACTATGTATAAATGTAACAGAGATTTTATGTAAATATGATCAGACAGTTCATAAATAAAGTTTGATTTTTATTACATCATAAACGATGTTACATGATATCAAGGAAGCTCACTATCATCCTTCTCGACATTGGGACGCGGACCACTGTCGTCTTTATCAAAGATACAATCAGCAAAAGAGCCAAGAACATCTTTGCTGGAACCCACTAGGAATTTGTAGGCAGCCATCCTCATGGCTTCTTCTTCTTTTGTCGTCCCGGGTTCAAACAGGAAATCCAAGATATCCTACGGTGGTTTGGGTGCAGACGAACCTTTCCCCACTTTTATTGATTTCGGCTGATTGAAATCGGTTGAGCGTTCTTTCGAAGATTCTTCAACCTTCGAGGCAATTTCAGCCTTCTTGGATGTATCTCCAGACAACATCTTTATGTTGAAAAGTGGAAATGATCATTCCTTCCAGATTTTTATTCTATTTATAGACGGAGATTCTCAAAACAACGAAACGACACAATCATCTGACGGTTCATCCGTTCATCATCATCTGACGGTTCGTCTGTTCATCATCATCTGACGGTTCATCCGTTCATCATCATCTGACGGTTCGTCCGTTCATCATCATCATCTGACGGATCACCCGTTCATTTCATCACCATTTTATCCGTTCACATATCTATCCGACGATTTACCCGTTCATGCCATTTATAATTATCCGACGGTTTACCCGTTCATTTATCATATTCATCCGACGGTTCACCCATTCATTCAATCAATCTGACGATTCGTTCGTTCATTCCACTCATTTGGCGGTTCATCCGTTCATCCTGACGATTCACTTCGTTCACACATTTTGACGATTCATTTCGTTCGTTTATCCATATCAGCAACTTATCATTCTCGATTAAGTTGTCTATTGAAATAATGATATTCAATAAATTATATTTGCCACGTTCATATTACCTCTGAGCAGATATATTTGAATATAATTATTTTCCAGAATTAAGAAATATATCATGTCATGTACCTCTGAATATATTTTCTATCTCTATTATTTGTATCTGAATAAGATACGCAATAAATAATAAGAGCCACAACAAAATTTCTTTTTATTTGATCAAAATTCAAGACATTACAAAAACATACATATTGCAAAAACAAGATGATACAAGGAATCTTTCTACTAAGCTGGTGGTGTCATCAAGCCAGTAATCTGTTGCTTCAGAGTCTGCAGACGCTCTTCGCGGGATTCCATCACTCTCTTCCTGGCCTCTTCCATCCCAGATTTCTTATTGAAAATTGGCATGGTTACCATTCTGCGAGTGATTTCATCATTATGAGCTGCGGCATATTTGTCTCTTTCTTGGGTTAGAGCACCGAGTTATTGGATTGCAGTTTGATGCTCGGTAACCTCATCTTCCAGTTCTTGTTGAAGACGAGCAATCTCTGCTCTCAGTTCAGCAATTCTTTTCTCTCTTCTTTCAGCAGTAGATGTCACCGATTCCACCTTGGAATTGTACTTAGCAGATTTAGTAGCAAAAGTATCCAAGAGAATCTGAAAATTTACTCTTTCAACTGCAGCTTCCTGAGCCATCCGTTCAAATTTCGCTTGAACTAAGGGCTCTACCTCCCCTTTATTGAGCTCTTTGTAGTTCTTTATTGAAGTCTCTAGCTCATTTAATATATATTCAAGAAAAGTGGCCTGAGGCTCGTCACCTTGCTCACAGATAGCATGAATTAAGAAAGAGGTTGGACCTCTAACTGTGTAAAAATCAGTATCCTCTTTTTCCATCACCCTATTGATCAATGGCCCCAATGAATCAAAGAAGAATTTGGTAAATGATTGAATGACGAATTGATTGGTCGCCAGAGCACCAGGAGTCGCAGCTACTCCTGTTGATGATGAGGCAGCAGGACGTTCAGTTTCTTGTATTTGGACGGAAGGCTCTTTGAATAAAGAAACTAAAGTGGAGCTGGTCGCTCCTCCTGGTTGTTCCTCTGCAAAATTAAATATTGTTATTTTGCCTATCATTTGCTATTATCAAAGAGAATCAAAAGTGAAAACAGTCTTTCCATGGTTCGATCCGACGACTGGCCTATCATCTGTTGGGACAGATTCTAGTTGAGAAGAAGTAGCTTCAGATATTACTGTCTGACTACTTCCTGCTTCAGAGCCACAGGATAAATAGCGACTGCTACTAGCAATTGTCGTTGCAAGTACTATGTCCATGCATGCTGGAGGAGCTGGAGAAGATCCGGGTTCTGTATGAATAAGAACAAAGATGTCAGCTATCAATCTATCTATTAAAAGAAGATTGCTAATTTCATTTTATACCTTCGGGAGCAACAACAGGAGTTTCCTCCAGGCCCACTTCTTCATCTGCAATCTTCTCTGGAGATATTGGAACCTCAGCCTCCTTTTCAGGAGTCAGAGTGTCATCAACAGCTCGGGAAGATGTTTGGACATCAACGTTCTCTTCCGGATTTTGTGTCTCATCAATAGCCTTTGATGAGGTGCTCTCTTCGCTCGTACTGTCTTCAGGAGCCTCTTCACTAGCAGCAGCAGCGGCATGATCAGTTTCTTCTTGATAGCCAAAGTCACAATCATTCAATGCTTCGATCATGAGACGATCTTCCTCCTCACGGGTTGCTCCCGGTGTAATAGGAAGATGAGTCGTTACTGCCATTGGTGAAGGTATTCGTACAGCTTCCTCTTCTCTGGGCTCTACGGCCTCATTTCTCTAATTAACCTCTTCTCTTTGTTCGATCTCCTCCTTCTGTTCTGGACTAAGAGTTTTATGCCCAGACTCAGAAACAGGGGTAGGAGATGGCATGGTGATTCCAGCCACAGCGTTCATCACTACCGAAGACAAAATTTGCCTTGGAGGAGAAACTGTTCTCTTCTTTCTTTTGTGAGCTAGCTTCTTCTTTCTATGCAGAGGCTGCTCAGGACTCTCTACGTTTACTACCTCGACCTGCTTCTGAATAGAGGTCGGTGTAGCTGCTTCATCTCGAGTGGACTCGGCCAATTGTCTAGACTGTGATCTCGTAGTGACTTTCTCTGAAGAATGTTCTAAGATCAATTTCTTCTTCATAGCTGGGGAAGAAGGCTCTTCTCTCATTCTCTTCTTCTCCTTGACCGGAGACTTCGCAACCTTCAGAGAAATTCTTAAAGGTTGATTGACTTCCTCTGGGAAGTTTACTTCTCTGGAGGCTTCTAGTGGATCGTCTATCGGTTCATGCTGTTCGTCATTGGCTGGAGCTGATGTAACAGTGGTTCCTTTCCTCAGACGGGTTGCTGTGGCGAAGCTATCCACCAGGTTAAAATTTTCAGCAAATGTGTTGGCAGCTGTATAAAACTGTGAATAAGTATACAACATTCTAGGACCAGCATCAGTTTTGTTCGGCATCGAGAACACAGCCCTAGTGTCTCGAGTATTATAATATGCCCACGCTCTCGCACCGTCGATCAGGTATCCTTTCCCTTGAAGGCAAGTGATTGCATTGTCCACATAAAATTGGTCATAACCGAACTGACGAGCGAATCGGCTCGGCAAATAAGGTTCGAGGTAGCATTCCTCCTCAAATCTGTATACTAAATGAGATGGTCTGATCGTCTTCAGCCATTCAAAAGATACTCGGCCCAATGGCTGCCTCCCAAGGTCGATCAGATTTGCTGCCATATGCTCATAACCAGTTGGAGGGGAAGAGCAAAGAAAATTCTTTCCTTTTCCGAGGTTTAGAGTTCGTCAGCAGTCCCAAAGACTAGTGTATATCCACCGGCTCTGTGAGAATCTGCACAAAAAACTACCACCAATAGCTCCTATAGCAGGGTTCATCAATGATGGATGATGCAAGAGCAACCATCCGAATAAGTAGGTATAAGGTAACTCCAGCCTAGGGAAGTTTTTCTTATCACCCTTACACTTGAGCATAGAATCAACATACAGACGAAGACCTGCATTTATCCTACAGGTCATCGCTGATAGTAAGTCCATCCGGTAGCCAAAAACTAACCGAACAGCAGCAAAAAGAACACCGCGATGGTGTTTGCCATTAAATTGTTTGATTGAAAACTTTAATACAAACAGAACAGTGTTACAATGTAGGACTTAGATGTAGTCCTAGGAGTACACTTTTGTTTAAGCTGGGTCCTTAGTGCCAATGGAGCGAGTGGTAATGCGTTGACTCCGTTGACCGGCTGACGACGGTTATCGGTTCTCTGAAGGTATGGATTGCTCTGGGTGCTGGAGCTTGCTGAGAGGAGGAAGACGTTGAGTGCATGTATCTGCCTCTCTGATGATTCCTTGTATGTTCGTTGTAGATTCTGTGTGTGTGTGTGAAGGAGAAGATCCCTCTATTTATAGTTTTGCAGGCTGGCTGCTCATGCGCGCATGTAGGATGCGCCAGTGTGTGGGGATGCCACGTGGAGGTTGCTGATGGAGGCGCGTAGATGATGCACCCTGATTGAGGGGAAGAACTCTTCATACTGCTGTTGTGAGCCGGCACGTAGCAGAGGAGAAGATCTTTCTGTTGCAGAAATCTTGGACGAGTTGAGTCAAAGGACACGTGTCATCGACCCATGGCTTGAAGATCTCGGATTGGGGGGGTAGTGATCTGGTGAGCTGCGCCTTGGATCTGGGCGCAGGAGGAGGCTGCGGCTCATAACCTTTAGGAGTTACAAACCATTTAGGGCGCATGGCTTTTAAGGCGCATACATGTGACCTTCCTTCTGTCTTTCGGGATCAGAGATCAGTCTGGGGCGCATGGCTTTTGAGGCGCATGCAAAGCTTCAACTGGAGACTCTTCTTCTGTCTTTAGGGATCAGTGAAGGGTCTAAAGTGCACGGCTTTTGAGGCGCATGCTGGTTTGGACGCATGGCCGTAGAGGTGCATGCGGATGGTGGCAGTAGCCGTCGGAATAGAGTCATGATGATGCTGACGTTGCCGACGCTTCGTTCTCTAAAAAAAGCTGTCAACTGTTCAGACTTTGGGAAGCGTGCTGCCAACTCTGGTGTCAGTTCAGCATTTAATGTTTATGACGCTCGATGGACAGCTGAGTGGGCACATTGGTTGGTGTTCCACTCGGCATGGAGATGTGAGGGGGGGCGCATCCTCTGTGATGCGCCGGGTACTGTAAGGCGCGTCTGTGTGATGCACCTGATGCTGGAGGGCGCGTCCGTGTGATGCGCTGTTTGGCTGGCGCATCTGATATGTCCTTTAATGACGCGGCTGTCTCGCTCCTCGAGTGCTATAAATAGCCGTTTGGCTGAATTCGAGGCGTCCGGTTCATCCATTTAATGCAAATTCATTGTACAGAATTCGAAGAGTCATCCACTTGGCGTATGGATTTGATTTGCCCGGCCTATAAATAGTGGCATAGAGAGAAGGTTTGCTCCTCGTTCCCTCACGTACTTCCAACATGAACTTGGATATGCGGGTGCATTCTGTTGACGAAGTGCTCCCGAGGGTGAAGATGAGACGTCGTGCTGTCTTCGATGCACTTGAAGGTGACTGTTACATCCAAAAGACGGAGTCGAGGGCTTCTGAGGTAGGCGGAAGGTGTCTGTTGCATCCAAAGATAGGGATGTTCGGGCCTCGTCTCCGTTGTTCCGGAAGAGCCGTAGATCGGAATGGTGGTGCTAGGCTCTCTCTTCCTTCAAAGTGGGTGCGGCCCACTTTGATTGTGTTGAAAGCTCCTTGTGCCATGATTTCGATCACGGTCTTCCTTGGTCTTTGGAGGCTCTTTCGAAGCCTCCCCTGGCCACAGCATTTGCGGTACTCTTCCCTTCCTTGGTTCCAGCCAGAGGGTTAAATGCTTTGCTTGGCGAAGCACTTATCAGGTGAGCCTGGCTGGAAGAGCGACACATAACTGGGCTCTGCTCGGCCAGGTGAGCCTGGTTGGAAGAGTTGCTCATAACTGAGCTGCTGAAGGGATGCACATAACTGAGCTGGATGCACATAACTGAGCTGCTGAAGAGATGGTAGGATGCGCCTGGTTGGAGGCGCATGACATCTGCTGTGCCTGGATGACAGCGCATGGTGACTGCTGCGCCTATCGGAAGGTACATGGTGGTTGCTGCGCCTATCTGGAAGGCGCATGGTGGTTGTTGCGCCTATCTGGAAGGCGCATGGTGGCTGTTGGCTGTAGATCTAGGATCCTTCCTTTGTAGAAATTTTCCTTTATACAACCTTTTCTAGACATGTAATAGACTTTTATATATATAAATAAAAAGTCCTTCTTCGAATGTCTATGGCTTATTTGATTAGCTGTCTGAGTTCTGGCGCATATAATGCCTGGCGCATGGGCTTTCTGGTTGTGAAATTCCATGCTTCTACAAGACCCCCTTCAAAGTTTTCAAAAATTTTGAATAAGTTTTGGAATATTTTGAATAAGAAGCATGGAGGTCAGGGCGCATGATTTTTGGGCGCATGCTTGTTCGGGCGCATGCTCCTTTCAGTTGATGATGATGACACTTTGGTAACCCAAAAGATTAATGATGATCTTTTGGTTGTATTTGTTGTTATCTCCTCACGGAACCCGAAGCGACGGCTGAGATTACACGTCATCGGTTCACGCGTGCGACCAAGCCCTATAAATAGGTAAGGGTTGGGGAGAGAGAGAGAGTTCATCTGCTCTGTGCCTTTGCTTTCTTTAGAGTTTTTCTTCAAAACCCTAACTTTTTCTTCTCTGAGAGAATGGCTCCCAAGACTCCTCGCGGTGGTGCCGGCAAGGGGAAGGAGAAAGCGAAGGAGTTCGTTGATGAGGATGCACCTATCACCCCTGCAACTCCGGCCGACGTTCGTCCTGAGGTGACGGGTGGGTTTCATCTCCTTCACATAAGCTTTTGGGCCAGACTGTGCCCTAACTCAGATTTGCTGACGCGTATGGGCTTTTGTCCTGATGATACGCCGAGGTTCTACCCCGCCGATGTGCATAGGTTTATACCTTTATCATGCACCGAGGTTTAATGGCTGACGCGCATGGGTTTCGTACCCTGATGATGCGCCGAAGCCTTTGCTGACGCGCATGAGCTCACGCTCTGATGATGCGCCGAAGCTCCAATGCTGACGCGCATGGGCTTACGCCCTGATGATGCGTCGAAGCTCTAATGCTGGCGTGCATGGGCTTACGCCCTGATGATGCGCCGAAGCTATTTGACATTTTTGCCTGACTTCCACCTTTGTTGTATCAGTGTCGATGACGATCCCTTTGTTGAATGATGTCCTTCTGGACGCTTCTCTTTGTCAGATGGGAGTTAATTTTGATGAGGCGATGATCAATCCTGCGAAGGATGCTATCTTACAGGACCAACCTCGTGAGAGAATGCTACAAATCCAGACCCAGTTGCCTCTTTTCCTCCAGAGTATGATGGAGAGTGGTAAACTGAAGTCTGCTGAATCCGAAAGTGTAACTTTCTTAAAACCTGCCTTTCTGTTTGGCGACCGACTAGTCTCTTCCGAAGCGAAGATACTGAGGATTAGAGAAGACTGGTTCTTTTCTGCCAAAGGCATGGTTTTGTACATGCGGCAGGTTGACCGCCAGTTGCCGCTAACGGCTTTTTATCGTTTAGCTTCGAAGAGAAGGATGGGTTGGGAACTTACTCCCTCTCAAGGAGGGGCCTTGGGAGGTACCCTCTCAATTGACGCCTCCTCGAACCAGCGAGATACTTTGACTGCTTCACGAGTCGGTTCTTCTTTCAGTTACCGAGCCTTGCGTCCTGGGAGCATCTACAGTGAGGTCCCAAATGACACGTTTCCCTTTAGTGCCCCGATCTTTGCAAATCGGATGCTGACATCAAAGGTGATGTATCCGACAGGTAGCTTCAGAGTCGAAGGCTGGTGTCACTACATCCCGAAGTGGGACGAGTTGACCACTTGGGTGCTTTCAAGGTTCGAGGTTGAGCTTAAAGAGATCGGGCTGACAGCCGCCATTCGGGCCACGCAGGCAGGCGTGGACCTCAATAAGCCTATGTTCCTTGCGCTCTTGGAGCTTTTCAATGCCCAGATACTTTGGCTGGCGCATCCGACATGTCCTTTAATGACGCGGCTGTCTCGCTCCTCGAGTGCTATAAATAGCCGTTTGGCTGAATTCGAGGCGTCCGGTTCATCCATTTAATGCAAATTCATTGCACAGAATTCGGAGAGTCATCCACTTGGCGTATGGGTTTGATTTGCCCGGCCTATAAATAGTGGCATGGAGAGAAGGTTTGCTCCTCGTTCCCTCACGTACTTCCAACATGAACTTGGATATGCGGGTGCATTCTGTTTACGAAGTGCTCCCGAGGGTGAAGATGAGACGTCGTGCTGTCTTCGATGCACTTGAAGGTGACTGTTACATCCAAAAGACGGAGTCGAGGGCTTCTGAGGCAGGCGGAAGGTGCCTGTTGCATCCAAAGATAGGGATGTTCGGGCCTCGTCTCCGTTGTTCCGGAAGAGCCGTAGATCGGAATGGTGGTGCTAGGCTCTCTCTTCCTTCAAAGTGGGTGCCGCCCACTTTGATTGTGTTGAAAGCTCCTTGTGCCATAATTTCGATCACGGTCTTCCTTGGTCTTTGAAGGCTCTTTCGAAGCCTCCCCTGGCCACAGCATTTGCGGTGCTCTTCCCTTCCTTGGTTCCAGCCAGAGGGTTAAATGCTTTGCTTGGCGAAGCACTTATCATGTAAGCCTGGCTGGAAGAGCGGCACATAACTGGGCTCTGCTCGGCCAGGTGAGCCTGGTTGGAAGAGTTGCTCATAACTGAGTTGCTGAAGGGATGCACATAACTGAGCTGGATGCACATAACTGAGCTGCTGAAGAGATGGTAGGATGCGCCTGGCTGGAGGCGCATGACATCTGTTGCGCCTGGCTGACAGCGCATGGTGACTGCTGCGCCTATCGAAAGGCGCATGGTGGTTGCTGCGCCTATCTGGAAGGCGCATGGTGGTTGCTGCGCCTATCTGGAAGGCGCATGGTGGCTGTTGGCTGTAGATCTAGGATCCTTCCTTTGTAGAAATTCTCCTTTGTACAATCTTTTCTAGACATGTAATAGACTTTTATATATATAAATAAAAAGTCCTTCTTCGAATGTCTATGGCTTATTTGATTAGCTGTCTGAGTTCTGGCGCATATAATGCCTGGCACATGGGCTTTCTGGTTGTGAAATTTCATGCTTCTACAGATGGAAGCGGTCTACAGCACTTGCTCCAGGCACGACAAAGCGACGTAGCCAGTACGTCAAAAATCCTGCTAGCTGGGCTTGTTTAGACATGGACCTGTAGCCCATTCTTATATAGCTCTCCACAAATTCTCCAGCCTTAAGAGGAGGATATTGGTGTTCATCTTCAACTTCGATATCCATTCTATTATTTTCCTCCATCAGCTTTATCACTTCACTGTTGCTGAGGGGATGGAAGAAATCAGGATTGCAGGAGTCATGATCTTTTGTCTTTTTCTCAATAATATGGTTGAGAAAAAGATAAGTCAACCATTTGGATGAATAGCATGTTCCAGAAGAGCCACTTTTGTAATACAAAGAGCATATGTTATAGTGGCATAGAAGTTCATCAAAGACTTCTACCATCTTTGAATTCTCTCGACGAAGTCTATCTAACTCGTCGTTGGTCGGGACGTACTCCTTGTAAGGCAACTCACCCATTGGTAAATATGAGATATACTTCATCTCATGTAAAGCCAAGCCCATCTCCCCACAGGGGGTCATAAACGTCCCTGTCCGGTAGTTGTACCTCTCTGCCAGAGCCAAAAACAGATGAGGATTTGGAAAGAAGCCGTATACAGTAGCGTGTACCGCATTATACAGATCAATTTCTCTGAGTTTATCTTCAAACTGGACCAGTATCCAGTTGGCTATGCAACTCCATCTTTTGATGTCTGGGTTTACCAGACCTGTTAACCGGATGTCTTGATCCGGATAACTGTCCTCTGCCTTGGCATATTCGTTGGCAAAAATCGGTGTTCTTACCGGTAGCAACAAAAATGAGTTTTCAGGAGGGATGCACCCTGGCTTCAACCCTCTCAGTAGAATGCCATGACGTTCAGATGAGCTATAAAACATATCCCTGTTGTTCGGGCCTTTCTTGACGCAGATTTTTCCCGTCCGTGCATGTTGGAGGGGAGTGATGTCCCAATCCATCCTCCTAGGATGGCTCGCATGAGCATACCGTGCTAAGGGGAGGCATCGAGCTAGGTCTGGTAACTTGACCAATTTCTCATTCCTTGGGAAAGTTCTCGACTCAACTCGAGGTCTTGGTTGAGAACTTTTATCAATGGCGTCGCCGAAGAGGAACATAGGCTTCTTATGAGTGACAACGTCAGCAGATTGCACCGGCTGTCCATTCATCAGACTCAACAGGGTCTCGTTATCCTGAGCTATCAGAATAGCTTGACGAGATGATGGAAGGGCATACTATGGGAAAAGTACATGAGATAAATCCTCCTTGAAATCTGGCTCAGATAAAGTTCCTATGAAGATTTCGTAATTCGGATCCTCTCTGGTATCAACTGTATCAGACAGAAAAAACAAACTTTAGTACAAGTCAAGTCAGAAATTCTGTCATCAGATTGCACAGATATCAGACTGCGCAGGCATCAGATTGCGCAGATATCAGACTGCACAAGCATCAGATTGCACAGATATCAGACTGCGCAAGCATCAGACTGCGCTGACAATCTCGCGCAAAACAGCCGATTGCGCTGACTTCTGCCAGCACAATTCAACCGATTGCGCGAGAAGATATTCTTCATAAAAATGAAGAATAATGAGTTTGTGCAACCAAAACCCTAAAAAGGGTGGCGCAGTATGATCTCATCTCTAAAAAGAGATGGATTCTAAGATTCAGTAAAGTCGAAAGACCCTAAAAAGGGTTTTTGATTGAGTTGTCTACCTCTCAAAGCAGGGTACGCAGCTTCGTGTCGGGAAGGATGCGGCACAACCCGAGCCGAAGACTCGGCGGGGGCCTTGCCCTTGTCGACGGCAGAGGAACGCTTGGGGGCCATGAGATCGACGGGGAAGAAAGTCTGAAGTTGGAGCTCGGGGTTTCTCTCTCTCTCTCAAACACAATGAAAGCAAGTAAAGAATAATTTGAAAGATCAGGAGAACTATTTATAGTTTTTCAAAGAACAAACGGCCGCCACAGATTGTGCCGAAAAAAGCAGGGACTGATTCATCCGATTGCGCAGACAGCTCAATATATGTGCAACTTGATTTAAAATTCAAAATTCAAAGTATTTCAAAATTTTGAATAAATTCAACTTTCGAAAACTTTGAAGGGGTTCTTGTAGGTCCTAAAAAATTAAGTTGCACCCATCAATAAATTCATAAAAATAAAAAAAATAGCTTTCAAATGAACTGCGCAGACATCAGATTGCGCATCATCTAGATGGCGCAGAGTAGATTGCGCACACTCTCAAGTACGCAAGTTGACGTGGCCATGTCATCATTACCTGACACAATCAAATCTTCTGACAACTGACAGCACAAAGAATGAGGAGACTGTTCGTTTATTGCGTCGCACAGTGCTCGAGGACAGCTGTACATGCAGTGCAATCTATCTGCAGCGCAGTCCATGCCAGCGCCATCCATTCTAGCGTAATCCAAAGTTAGCGCAATCCAAAGTCAGCGCACTTCATCAAGACAACTGACAAAAGTACACGTGGCATTCATTGCTCACTACGTGGCAACCGTCTGTGCATGATCATGCGCATTTCAATCAAATGATGCCATGTGTCCTAGACAGTTGGCCCACGATCAGACAACTGCCTGCGCAGTCTAATGCTGCGCAATCCAGTTCATGCACAATCCAACTTGCGCCATTCAGAATAACTAAAAGTTAGTTATTTCTAGAACTCTATAAATAGAGTTTCAAGTCTTCATTCAAGGGGATCAGGGATAAAAATTCAGAAATATCAGAGAGTTCAGGAGTTCTTGCCCAAGTGCTGCTGTATTCTTCCGAGGCTTTTGCCTTCAAATTCAGAGGCTACCTTCTTCAAAGTTCACATCGTCCAAGGGATAAAGCAATCGTCTTCTAGATTGGATTCCTACAGTTGTACTTTCCCAGAATTCTTGTAATCTTTACAAAGTTTGTTGAAATAAAGTTCATACATTTGTTTTTGCAAACAGGGTCCGGATACCATATTGGATTCATAGCATGGAAAGATACGTCACCGTGAATTAGTTTACCATCTCCTGTCCTTGTTTGGTTGGGGGGATGGTAAGCTAGTTTAATAGGTGTGTATTGGACCATGTTATAATTCAATTGACTTATTTATTTGAGCAATATTTATTCAGTTTATATGGCATGATATTATGTGTCTTGTTACGTCCCTCTGAGGACCTGGTTATCTCGCCAGGTGTGTGCTCTTGTCTTTCGCAGGTGTTCTAGCCGTGGCCACGATCATCTCTATTTCTTCGAGGATGATTGCACTTAGATCGTCTTCGCTTCGCTCGCCAAAATCTTTCTTTTGTTATGTATTTCTTTTCATAGTTGGTAGTGGATTTGTCTCCGCCCAACTACATGTACCAATGACAATTCATAGTTGATTATATGATATCTTTTATTCTTACATTTTGTGGATGAGATTAGTTAGTTGTGGTTTACTGCATTTTACAGCTTATCTATCCATACGAGGCCTATGTACTTCGTATGAATACAGCTGGCATGTCTACGTTCCTAGTCCTACGTATTTTGGGACTGGGGCGTTACACACATGAATAGTAACATGGGTTTGATCACACATCTGTAGTATTTCTCTCACAGACACAAGTAAACTCAAGAAACATGATACAAGACAATCCCGTGATACATCGTGTCAACAAGATGATACATGAATGAGTATACAAGACATAAGAAATGGACAAATTCGAAGAGTATACTTGCCTTGCTCAGGGTGATCAAGTGTGGGTTGCTGGATATCCTCCTGTCAAATGATTTATAATTTTTAAGTCAACAATTTAAAAGTTGATACTTAATCTAAGAGATCACTAATACATTCTTTAGTTCTATCTTGATAACACTAAATTACCCTATATATGATTATTTACATAATCTAGTATTAGACTAATACATTAGTTAAGGATTGATCCTACTAGGTTTCTATCAAGGCCTTCATGGTTACTTCAAGTTGTTATACAAATACACCAATGTGGTCCCAACTTAAAACCCTAAGCCAACTACTAGGATGTCCACTTGTTATCTCAGGATAGGCTTAGTCTATCAGTCCCATAGGATTGATACAGAACAGTCCTAAGTTGGCTGATGTAATTCAGTCCTTAACAGGACATTAGGACTGATAAAACTCAGGTTCAGTCACAAGACTCCTCCCTTCAGTTAAATGTTTCAGATATGAACATCCTTATAGTTGCTGCTACAGTTACTTCAAATAATAGTAAAACTGTTATAAAACAGTCCTAACTCAATGTACTGTATGAAGTCTCTTCAAAATCTGATAGTTAACATTTGGTTTAGGACCCAACAATCCTAATAGGAATCAGTCCTGAACATGAGACTCCTATGACAGATGGCATGGTCCACACTATAATACCCAGTTCCAGTTAGGCACATGTATCAAACCTAAACAAAAATGATATTACTCAGCCTTACAAAGCATGGTATAGTCCATTTAAGCTAGGACAACTGATTTAACTCAGTCCTGGAACACTGCTACCATCAGTCCCAGGCTATTATACCTACCAATCTTTATTGCCCACAAATGTATTCCTGAAGATGACTGAACCATATCAATCCTCGATTTACTGATCAGTACCACTTGGTTTACTGAACAATGATTCAGTTCACAACCTCTCAACACCAAATGTAATCCTACAGAATATCTGAACATACAAGGAGGGACTCAACCTATCCATCTACTTATATACAACATTGGTGTCATCTAAAACAGGTAATACAGTATTTTGCCAGTAACTGGTCCTATTCTAAACTCTAGTGACCAAGTCACAGATTTTCCATCAAGTCAAATATAAATCTAAATACCAGTCCTTAAATCTATTATTCTGATCCCAAGTTAACATCCCAAAGTCTAAATTCACCTCATCAGTTACTCGATTTCATCAAGCTACCCAAAATCAGTGACTCAAAACCTAACTAAGGTTTCACTGATACATCAGTCTCCAAATTTGAGGTTGATGCATATCCAACTTCAGTTACAGTACAAGGTAAAATAAAGAAAGGAAATGGGTTTACTGAATAAGGAAATGACCAATCACAGGTTGCAAGTTCATTTCTTATAGTCTGAAGTAGACTGCTAACTGTTAAAATGGAAATTCCATTCTAAACTCAAGACTTCAAAGTATTAATTCCTGACTCAGGAAAATCTCTACTGAAAACAGGCTTCCATCCTACAGTCCTAAACAAATCCAGTCCAGTCCCTTTAAACCTTTCCAAAATGAATTACTGACTTCCTAGTGTTCCTGGCATTTCTAACATTTATCACATTATGAGAATCATGTTCTCAAGTACAGGTTGACCGAGTATGCTCCTTTGGATGAGTATGACAGATTAAACAAGGTAAGGTGAGGAGGAAACTGATTTGCTGAAACTAAATCAGGAAAAGAAATAGGTAATCCTGCATTAATTATAACTATGATATCTACCAAGGTAAAAACTGGAATCCAAATTGCAAGAACAATCCTACAATTGATGGGATACCCAGATTCCATATGACTGATTCATAAGTTGGCAGCCACAGCTTGATCATCACCCAGAAATGGGATGTAAGCCCAACCCGATTGCTCAAAATCAGGATTGATGTAGCTTTAGTCTTAATTAAGACTTGGTTCAAATCAGTCCATATAAGTACTGATACGAATTAGTTCTAATTAGAGCCAAGATAAATCAGTCATATGGCTTGAATTTAAACTCACTATCCCAAATATCACCCTTAATAATGAAACATTCCCAACTAACATCAACTATGCATAAATCAGGTTTCAATCTAACCCAAGAATTTCATATATCAGATTCACTCTGATATGTACCCAATTTATTTGGATTTATCAATACTACTGAATTAACTGCATTCGAACAGTAATTGCTACAGGAATGATAGGATTTACCTGTTCGATTCCTCAATAACAATTCTGAACCCAAAAAAATGTCCTGACACACAATTGCTCGATCCACTCTGTACCTACCAGGTTTGATGATAATGATCAAAACAATTAATACTCAAATCTACACTATCAAAACAATCCACTCAACCTTAGGAAAGTTCAAAATCAAATGGTTAACTCGAGATGAACTTACAATAGGAGGAGTGCTGCACTCGAAGAACAGATCAATGTTCACCAACGATTGAAGCAGTTATGATCTACGAATTTAAAATGAAGAGAAATCAAAGGATGATCAGGTCATGACAACGAGAATTCAACAAACTCCCCTCGTTCTTGCCATCCAGAAATCAATCGATCGAAGTGATCATTTGGTCTTGCAATTTCTATATCTGTTGATTTCGAGGGAAGAACAATCATCAATCGAAATAATTATTCTTCGCAAAACGAGAATCCAAGAAGGAAGGGTCATCCTTACCGAACTCCAAAGAATTGAGGCAATGTCAGAGTCGAAGGAGAAGAACTATCGATGATCACCAAACTTCTTCTTCAAGAAGAATCCTTGCTATCACCATGGCTCTACTTGAGAAATTTGGGGAGGAAAGGAAATTTTAGATCTGAGAAGAATGGAAGAGAGTGAGGATTGTGACTGCTTAAATAGGCAGTTAGAAAATTTGAAAATGGAGGAGGAATTAAGAGGGAAAATCAAATAGTTGGTTAGAGCCATGTGCTCTGCAGCTCAGAAGAATGGAGAAGAGACATGCTCCTAACCGATCTATGGTTTAAATAACCTAATGGCTATGGCTATTGAAATGGGCTTAACTAAATGGGCTAAATGAATGGACTAACTAAAGGCTAAAATTTAATAACTAACTAAATATAATCCATATCAGTTTTAAATAGGCTGAGAAAAGAAAGCCCACTCAAAGGAGTGAAGAAAATAATAAGAATTATATTCAAGAAAATGATTTAATACTATTGATTTTAAAATTTTATTTAAAATCTGAGAGGTGGAGTTATATATATATATATATATATATATATATATATATATATATATATATATATATATATATATAGTTTGAGACGCTTTACTATGTTATTTTCTTCGATGAGCATATATCTTGTATTGTACTTGTTTATCTGTGGTTGAGATATTAGGATTGCTAGACATATGACGGTTGGATTGTATAGTAACCTCCATGTCTTTCACAACTGTGGCCGTATTTTGGGGCACGAGTGTATTCGATATACGCAGATGACTTTGTTCGTCCCCGCTCTCTAGTATTCTAGTTTTGGGGCATTACACCGAGCCCCTGCCAATCATAACCATCCACAACAAAACCAATTACACAATGGGTAAGGAACTAGCTAAGTCAACAAGTCGACTGGGTTCACTGCAGTGTAGTATGTGTAGACATTATACTGTCAGAATTATGACAGTATACTGAAAGTATGCTGTTTGCACAGAAAAAAACTAATCTGGGAGATTTGGGTATCCAATATATACACGGGTGCTAGTATGGGTCTAGGACAATGCTCATGCTATATATATGAGTTTAGGATAGTCTCCTATTCTTTTTTTTATTTTTATCTTTCCTCTTTAGAATTTAAAAAATTTCAGGAACTTGAAGTACACTATGTAAGTGAAAAATGCTAAGTTTACAACCACCCGACCCTACCACTTTCCCCCCTCCTCCAATCAAAGTCCGACACGTGGCAATTGTAAATGAATGGTAAGCAGTTGGATGTAGGCATAACAAAGCTCTTATGTAAGAGCATCCACAGTGGCAACACTCCAAATCATACTCCAAATTACTTCAAACCATACTCCAAAAATTAATTTTGAAGCATTTCCTTCATGTTGGTACACAATGGTATACTCCAAATAAACACTCCAAATTGACAAGTGGCAACATCCCATCTTTTTCCTCCTTATTTTTCCTTCATAATTGACAAGTGGCAACACTCCAAAAAAAAGAATAAAGGAGAAAAGTAAATATGGTGGGCCCCAAGTAACTATAGCTCCACTAGTGGACTCTCCAAATTTGGAGAGTCTCTTAGCTTTCTACTATTTTTCAAGTGTGGACAAGAGTCCATTGTAGCCCTCAGAGCATCCACAGTGAGACTAATTTCAAGTGCTATATTTGGTCTTTAGCCAAATTTTGTAGCACTTGATGGCTCCAATGGACTCTTGTCCACACTTGAAAAATGGTAGAACGCTAAGAGACTCTCCAAATTTGGAGAGTCCACTAGTTGAGCTATATTACTTGCGGGCCCACCATATTTACTTTTCTCCTTCATTCTTTTTTGGAGTGTTGCCACTTGTCAATTATGAAAGTAAAATAAGGAGGAAAACAAATGGAGTGTTGCCACTTGTCAATTTGGAGTGTTTATTTAGACTATACCATTGTATACCAACATGAAGGGAATACTCCAAAATTAATTATTGGAGTATAGTTTGAAGTAATTTGGAGTATGGTTTGGAGTGTTACCACTGTGATGCTCTCAAGTGCTACAAAATTTGACTAAAAGCCAAATATAACACTTAAAAAGAGTCCCACTGTGGATGCTCTAAGTAACATAGATTTAAGGTGCTTTATAAGCCAAAAAAAAAAAAAAAAAAAAAAAAAAAAAAAAAACAACCCTTCACTTCACGCACTCCACCTCTTTGTTATTTCTCGGAAAGCTATGATTTTTCCCATGGCGATCACTGCTCACGAAGAGAAATGCAATATTGTAGCGGTCCCTTAAGGTGATTCCTGAACTTGGCTACGATGCGCGGACACGATACAGCGCGTCCCAGCGTCGATTTTGGCTTGTCCTATGCTATATTTTGGGATGTGTGTATCAAGGTTTCATGGACACATACACGGATTCGGGTACTGACACGATATAAATTCGAAATATGACATTTTTTTAGGAAATTTGGAATATGGTTATCTATGTTGCATGGACACGGATATAACACGACACTGTAAGGGCACGACGACACGGACACAACTATTTATTGTGTCCTAATGTCTTTTGGAGCGTCCGTTAGTTTCCAATACTTGTCCTGTTTGACGCGGTCACATTTTTTTAGTGTCCACTGTCCGTACGTCCTAGACGGTTATATATGCACACGAGGACATTTATTATTCTTTCCATCTATAAAAATGGAGCTGCTACGTTGCCCGCGATTTGTGAGTGCAGGCGTGACCGCAGGCCACCTAGCGGCCTTCCATTGGCCTCCTGGCCCGGGTTTTATGGGGGTGGGTCCCGGTGATAACATGGGGGGCCAATGGTTGGCTGCCACGTGGCAGTGCAGTCACGCCTGCGGTCAGGCAAAATATCATTTTCGTTATAAAAATGGTGGGAGTTGGGGGCAGTGGGCCCAAAAGTCATGCAATGCAGCGTGCACAAAATCCCGTGCGTAATCCGGGCATATCAAAAAAAAAAAAAAAAGAAGAAAACTAAAGAAAAAAAAAGAACTGACCATATTTTTATGACTGGTCCGTGCTTCCTAGATGGTTATATGTGCAGTGTGCACACAAAACATAAATATTATGCATTAGCTCTTGATGATATCTACATTTAAGCATGTTTGGATGAACAAATGTTACTTTCTAGCATCTCAATAATGTTTAACGGCATTGTCATGTTGCTAAATCACTTTCAACCATGTTTTGGGTCCTCGTGGAGTCTAAACATCATTGACGAGCCACATCCGACACAAGTTTTGAGTAAGTATCGTGTTGGATACGGATACGATTCTCTTTAAGGGATATCCATGCAACATACTACACGGCACAGACATGGCACTGTTTTTTTCTTTTCTTTTTTTTTCTTTTTCCCAGAGTGTCCTGCTTCCTGGATTTAGCTTGGCCCCTAACAGTAATGGCAGGATATCCTTGCCGTACAAATTTCGGAGTTTGGCTTGACACTTAGAAGGGGTTTCCCTTTACTCCAACATTCAGATTTTAAATAGACGTCTGCCTGAAGATATAAAAGATTCAGTTTTCAATTCATAAAGCGTTTTTCATATACGACGTGTCATTGGCATTTTAGCAGATGAATAGTGTCTCACATCAGCATGTGGATGCTAGATTATGCTGTATTTCTATTCGGTCATGTTAAATTGTTATTATCTTCTTCAAGTTAACTATAAGGAATCATTTCATAGAGACTAGACAAGATTTTACACCTGTCTGCCTACTACGTAACTTTACTCTGTCCAGGCTTGAGAGTGCAGTGTTTGTCTCGGACCAGCCTCTGTGACGTTTATATGTTCTTAATTTCATTATTTAGTTGAAGCATATCAAACTTTGGCCTTCCGAAGAAGACAGATCCTTTGTTGGTGCTAATGCCTGTTATCATCCTTTCATTGGTGGAGAGTTGTTAAAGGCAAGGTCAGTTTTTACTTGGATCTACTCTTACCATGAAACTCTGTAACATATTGATTAATTGTGATTGTATTCCCATGTATAACTGTGCAAAACCTATGGCATCTGAGTTCGCTGAGGCCTTTCTCCTTTACATTTGGGTGTGTTCTCCTTCGCTACAAGAAGAAATGATGCAGGACAACCTCGCAACCACATTAATCCTCCAAGCTGATCCCAATTGGGATGAGATTAGGGTGATGGGAATTTGTTAGTGAAGCAGTGCATATTAAGAATTGATGGTTTGGGACAAGGGATTAGAAATTTTGAGAAAGTCTAGGCTTAGGGTTGTATGAGAATTGAAGGGAAAGGGATTTGTGTGTTTGTTCTAGGGTTGGAAAGGGATTTGATGACTTTGGCAACCGGCACTGCAAGAGTATTCATGTGTTTAAACTAGGGTTTAGTGTCTCAGGTGGATCATGAACAGGGGAAGGGTCTGTAGTGTTTGAAGGGATGTTGGACGGAGAAACAAGGTCAAGAAAGGCACTGTTACAGTTGGTCAATATTATGAGTAACTGATTCGATTCTGTCAGTAGAAGTGTTAGAGGAAAGGTTTTAGTGATGAAGGAGGAGAAGCTTAGGGAAGGTGAAGAAGAATAATAGGGAAAGGCTTCACGCATCACACAAGTTCCATGGAGAAGGATACTCTCTTTGAGGCACAAATCCCAGTCTGTGTTTGGTGGAAAGATATGTTGTATGGACACGGATATGACATGACACAGTAATGACATGATGATACGGACACGAGATCTATTTTGTTGTGTTCTAGTGTATTTTGGTGTGTTCATGGCATGTCTCATATGTGTCCGTGGAGTGTCCGATACGTGTCTGCCGTGACACAACTTCATTTTTGGAGCGTCCATGATTCCTAGGTGGAAAGGGAAAGGAAAAGTGGAAGTGTTTCGTGCAGAAATTTGGACCCCACTTCTATAGGATGAAGTTCCGTTTTACTTTTCCTTCACTTTCTTAGCAACCAAAAACAACCTTAAGAGTTTCCATTAATCATCTGTTTTCAATTAGTTTCGCCTACCATATAAATTTATAGGGTCATAATTTTTACAAGCAAAGAACCATATAAATAAGGGAATAACTCACCCTTCTCATTCTAGAGGTGCTAGAATCGTGCAAAGGGTGATTTCAAATTTTACCCATTAACCTGGTGGACTATAGTTGACCAATGATGTCTATTAAGAAATGTGTTCAGTTGACTTTAATGCCTACTTGAATATATTATAAGCCATTTGATTCTGTAATATCCATATTTATATTTATTAAATGAATGCTTTTGCTGCTCACATGATGACATGAGTCTCTGGAAATGTTTATGAAAGATTTGTTGTTCCTATGATTATTTATCTTTTGAAAGATTTGCTGTTCCTATGATTCTATGAAATATGGTATTGTTCATATATCAGTGCGATTGTTTTGTGCATTTTGACGTTTCAAGTTTCCGTCATGGTTGCATTTAATGAAACAAGGTTATTCCTTTCTGGTTCTATCTGAATTGTCCAAATCCTCTGTTTCCTGTTTGTTTTATTAGTTTCTTCATGCCGGTCTCATTTTTTTTTTCTTTTCTTTCTGTGTATCTTATCCGGGCTTTTGGCTGCTTTCTTGTTAACTAGGAGCTTAGCCATAACATGGAGGCATGGTCTGCAGTAAATTCCTACATAGGGTTCCTTTTATTTGGTTGACTGATAGAGGTACTTCTCGCATGACTATATATTAACCAGAACATCTGGCAGGCTTGTTACCGATTCTGCATTTTCCATTGATCCTCATAAACAGATAATTGAAACCACAGTAGACCATACAAAAAGCCAAGAACTAGAAAAGACCAACTTAGAGATGTTATGATCTCATTTTTAATACTTGTGGCTTTAATATTTGACGAGGCTTCTATGAAAATTGGACACCAAAGCTTTTTGGCCTAGAGATTTTAGAAATTTAAATTTGTGTGATGGATGTTTAGACTTTAGATAGATGGCCTGCCACAATGACTTCTAGTACAGTCAGCAAATCTAACTCTTATCTATTTAAGTTCATGATCAACCCCCTCCTTCATATTTACTCCTCTCTCAATATCTGAAATTTTCTCAAATTTGAACCTTTTGAGGGGGTCAGTGAACCAACTAGAATAGATCTTTATTCTTCCTTTAGTCTTCTTCCTTTTTCGAAATATCCTATTAAGCCTAGATTGTCTATATCCACCATTTTCTCCCTCCACTATCAGAACTATGTTTTAAGATACGTTTTGGAGATTTTATTTGGAGGTATAATATCTTTCCAAACACATGTTCAAGTTAGATAAACCTAGATAGATTTGGACAAGTGAAGGTATGATCACTGATTAGTGTTCAAGAAGTTTCTTCTATTGTCATAGGATCTTTGTCTAATGGAGGTGGTTTTCATTGACATCCGAACGTATAGATCATTCCATGAAGCTGAATGAGCACAACTATCAGACCGTCGCCCTTTTTGTAGGTTGCTGTTGTGTAAAGAAGGGTTACTTGACAAAGAACATGCAAAGGATGCTAATCCGAGTTATGATGTCAACAAACTCAATGGTCATGTCATGGCTCCTCGGATCTATGCTCACAGATTTGAAACAGTTCACCAATAAGAAACAACCCCATGATACATAGGCTAAACTCTAGAAGTGATATATCCAAAGACAAAATGTTGCTTAGATATATCAGAAGTGAACAATCTTTGGCACGTGATAATGTTTGTTGCTATTCATTAAGGTATTGTGAAAATTTTGTAAGTAGTGCTTACACCACTAGGCATATCAGCCAAGTCTTTGTCTTAGCTAGTAGATTTGTGGGAAAGTAAAATTGATCGTCCATTGGGATTTTACTACCTATTGAACATTTTATTATCTGGCTTACTGACAATTTCAACTTACTTTTCTTCACATGTTAGCTTCTCTCATCCCCCCTCCCCTTCACAGTCGGAAGTGGTTGTAGTAGTAGTACAGTATGGTGATGAAAAGTGGGGACGACGAAAGCCTTTCTTCACCCTTCTCTTCCTCTTTTCTCCTAGTTCCTTTTCTTTTTCCACTTTGCTGCCTAGGTGGCAGTTCACATATGCCTAAATTTGCTGTTTTAGGAACAAACCTCCAACTGAGTAATTTCCTTATCTTTTTGAACCTGAGTGGGTCAAGTGAGCTTAGTTTCCCAAATGGGGCATCTTGAAGGAATTTTATCATGGATACTCGGTGCTTGAGGATGGACTCCATGTTTCCAGGGGTTAGGATAGTGCTCTGAGAGGGCCTTAACGTTAACAAACAACTATAATAACAGTAATAATGTTTTTTTCTTCTTCTTGTTTTTAATGAATAGACTAGTTTTAAGCTCCAAGGTGGCTTCTGAATATTTGATCAAATAGGTGTGCAGTTACATTTGTTCTCTTATAAGTGCTAAAATTTCAGTAAATGCAGAGCACAGAGAGGATCAAGATGAAGACAGCCTTACCCCATTCATGTAGTCTCTATTTCTGCAACCTGACCCTGCAGCCCAAAGATTCACGCACCAAGCATCATCTTCATGTCAAATGATTCCCTCTGTGAGAGTAATACAAAAAGATACGATTTCTCTGTCCTTTACTTTCATACTTGCTAATGCGTGCTCTTTTCAGTAATTTCCTTCTCTTTCTATGAACAAAATGATATCATAAGTAATCATATTTCAGATCAATACATTTCTGTGTAATGAATTTTTCTTTACACATCAGTATACCTATCTGTGATGATAAGGGTTGCAAGTGAATGGTGTAATTCTAACCAGTGAAAGGCATGAGAAAGGTTTAGACAGTGAAATTATTATGTTTTCTTATTATAGTTGCCTCCTCAACAAAACTCTTTCTGTCTTTCTGTGCCACATGTGCTTGGTAGTTGTAGGAGACGATATTGTGGGCCAAAACATAGGAATATCACTCAATAGTTTCATCAGAGAATGTGATCTTTTAGGTTATGTGAACTGCTTCATTTATGGATATTATATTAACTTGATTAATTATTGGCTATATACCAGTATAAGTTACTATCAACATCACTGCTTTACAATTTGTATGTTCTATTTTGCTCTCATTTATACTAGTTTAAGTATGTGAGGATTTGACGGCAGTTATACATGGATGTCACGGTAGGAAGCACGAACCCTCTGACATGTGGGTCGTGTTGTGTATACCGGAGACTCCAAATTGCACTAGGATATACCAAATTAGGTGCCCCATCCATGTTACCATGTCCTTATCGTGTTGTATCTGTCTCTGTTCAACATAGGTGCCATGTGTCCAGGGCTTGGTTCCATGCACATAATGTCGGTTTTATTTTGATGCACTGTGTCCAGGGCTTGGTGCTATGCACGTAAGGGTTGATTTCATTTTGACGCACGACAGTCATCCACAATCACTGGTGGAGATTTTGAACTCCATCTGCAGTGTATGAAATATAAATTCAGGGAGTATTTACCTATACTGACATACCCTTATAACCATGAAGACCACAGGTCCACAACCATTTGTGGCTGGAAATTTATGATGGGCCTATGTTGAGATTTACAGAACATAATACCAGTTATGTTGATTACACTGACAGGCTCCCATCAAGCCAGTTTTTCTTATGGGGCCTGTCAGAAAGATGGCTTTGAAAGATCAATATTGGATGGAATAGTTAAATCATTTTTTGGGGCTAGGAATAGTTAATCTTGCTTGAACACAATATTAGGGTTTGGTTTTATAATACAATTTATAGGTCAATTTATGTGTACACTTACATTCCAACTGCAAGTCATTCTGCCAGCTTTATGTAATGTTGGCTCTGTTGCATTGTACCGTACCAATCTTGGGATGAAGAAGACAGGCTCATGGCATCTTCTTTAGACTTTGGACTTTTGTCATATTATTAGTTGTATTATTATCTGAATGTTACAACGACATGGCCCTTAACAGAGTTGAATGGAAGAAAAGGATTCAAATAGCTGACCCAAAAAAATCGGGATAAAGGCTTTGATATTGTTATTGTTAATTAGTTGTATTATGCTTTGTGATGGAACCTTAACTACTTCCACCAGTTGAAGTATTCAAAAAGAGTATGAGTTTCCAAAAAATGGTAAAATAACAATTATAAAAATATTATTGAGAAATAACAATAATATACACAGACACACAGAAGCACATGCAATTTCGGGTTACCATTTTATCTGGACCCAATTTCAATTTTCTAAGAATGCAGACCCATAGCCGCTTTAAGAAAGGTAGATCCCAAATGTAAAATAGATCGGTTCCAAGTTTACATATTTGCTATGTCTTGTTGCATCCTGTAACTTGTACCTTTTGAAATTTCTAACTGTGAGCTAACTCGATGTTGTTTAAATATGTACGCATATCTGCTTTCATGAGAAGGTCAATCTGTTTGGTTTTAGTCATAATTGGGACCCACTCAAATGTTATTCGAAAATTGACACATAATTGCTTCAAGAATTACACATTGATGACAAATGGATCGGCCTCTCGACCTATCCAAATATGGAAAGAAAAGGATACTCAAAATTCTAGCCTTTAGAAATAGGAGTATAATAAATCTTTTGGAATAGACGGGAGTATAATAATATTTTATATTTAGAGTTATGTATCCGAAATCTTGGTAATTGCAAAGAATTCCCCGAATTCCAACATGAGTTAGGAGTCCCCAAGTTAATGTAACTCGTATGATAAGGGAATATTCCATTACTTTAATGGATTTTTTTTTACCATTTTGCCCTCGTCTTCCTCCCTCTCCTCCCTCCTCTCAAACAGTAAGTTCTCTTGATCTCGTGATTAGCGATAGACTCATGGGTTCTTATTGAACAAATAGTAGATGACACGTCCATGAGTTCTTCTTGAACGGGCTCATGGTAGGCCAACTAATGGATTGTAGGTAGTCAATTAATAGGTTCTTGGGTAGTCAATATTTTTTTCTTAGGTTCATAGGTTCCTTTGAGCTCATGATAGACAACTAGGTCCTAAGTTTTCTTGAGCTCATGGAAGAAATGGATTCATGGCTAGGCAATAAATTCTTCTTGGTTTATGGGTTTCTCTTAAACTCATGGAATGCAATAAAGATTCTTGGTTCCTTCTTGAGCTCGTGGTAGAGGAAAGAAAATTGGAGGAAGGAAAAAATGGTAGTTTCATACTGTTAAAACAATGATTGAGTTAATTTTTGGCTTTAGAGACGGATTCAGACTCTTAACTCACATTATTTAGAATTTAGAGGACTTTTTATAATTATTAAGATTTGGGGTCCCTAACTCTAAACATAGATAATTAGGGACTTATATCATAAAACCCCATATAAAGTCTTACATTGTAGATTTGGATGTACTTAAAATTATGTACCACTATCTTATTAAGATATAGATTAAGCTCTAGAAACAAAGAATAATACATTTCTTAATCTGGAATAGCTTAAAAGTTGCTAAAAAAGTCATGGTTAGAATATGGATTAAGCCCTTAAAAAGTGAAGTTCAACGAATTCTGAAAGATCGATATTGTGTTATATATATATATATATATATATATATATATATATATATATATAAATATATAAGTTTCGGATCATCAGAGATGGAGTTTGGAGGCCAGAAGGATATACATATACTGCTCAGCTAGCCGAGGAGATTCGCCTTATTACTATCGATGATAGCCAGGCGGAGGATACATGGAGCTGGGCCGGCCCAGGTACGGGGGGCGGATCAGGTCTATTCTGCTTTCGTAGCTGCTACGATTTGGTTCGGGCCCACCACGACCAGGCTGAGGAGGTGGACTTCATTTGGGGCAAGGGCGTTGCACGGAAAATGCAACTATGTGCATATCGTCTTCTCCGGGGCAGACTGATGACGAGAGACAGACTCCTCCGGTTTGGGATGCAGATTCCGGATACCAAATGTGTGCTATGTAATGAGGAAGATGAATCCATGGGGCATCTCTTCTTTGGTTGCCCGGTGACCTGGCACATTTGGACTGAGCAGTGTGCACAGCTGAGAGGAGGAGTTGGGGTGGACCGAGACATCCGGAGCATTCTCAGCTGGATCCGAGATCACAGAGGCCGGGATCTGGGGTGGGCTAGAAGAGCCAGAGTTCGTCTTGCTGCGTCTGTTTGGCACATCTGGAAGGAGCGGAACAGACGTATCTTTGAGGGCTTGACTACCCCCCTATTGGAATTCTACATAATATAGAATTCGATGTATCTGTAATGGCCCCATAATTTTATTATTTGGGGCATGGAGAGTTGTGATGTTGTACTTTAATACCTTTTCCGCTATTTGCGAGGAATAAATTCACCCTTATTCCAAAAAAAAAATATATATATAAGTTCAACGAATTCTGAAAGATCGATATTGTGTTATATATATATATATATATATATAAATAATTGTATTGATAATGTTTATGCCTTACATCTCAATTATGTAGGCAAATTTACATCACTCGGTTGGCTCATAATAGCCGGCCGTATCATCCTCTATATTATTGTCAATGCCTATATGAGAAGTAAATGTTCCCTCAGAAATTCGATTATTTCTCTTCTTCCAAATGTGCCAAACCGCTGCTGCAAGCCATATCCTTGCTTCCACGAACCATGTTGCTCCCCTCCTTCGTTGACTCGTGATCATTTCTATCAACCCATTAATATCCCGCTTGGATAGATCATTTAATCAAAGTTTTGCCCGTTGAGATTGCCAACCATACCAGGACACTGCATAATTGAAGAACAGATGTGTAATAGATTCTGTCCCTGTAGACATAATAGACAATTTGAATTTGGGATATTCAAACCAAATCGCAGGAGCCGGTCCTTAGTTAGGAGTCTGCCAAGGAGCACTTTGTACAAGCAAAAACTCATCTTGCTAGGAATACATTTAAGCCAAATGAACTCCACTTTATCCATTAAAGGACATGGTGTTCGAAACTGGGAATAAGCTATTCAGAAATCAAACTTTCCAGTTTTGAATTTTCTCCCAAATCCGGGTATCCCTACCAGCAGCCTTGCCGCCTGCTCAATTTGTACATGTAGAATTTCATCCCTGAATTGACGACCAATAGGATGTTGATCTAGGTTCCATTGTCGTTCTATGTTGATCTAGGTTCCATTGTCGTTCTATTAGCCGAGCGATCTATTCATCTCTCCCCGTAAATTTGTACGAATGCCACCCAAGCCGATCTACCAAACTATTATGCTGTATCCACGGATTGAACCATAAATTGGCGTTCTTTATTGCTAATCTTCCTCAATAACACCTTTTTAATCTTATGTCGCCCCTGAAGTATAGTCTTATACGTTATTGAGTGATTGTTATCTATCTTTTGTACCTAGAAGTTCGTACTCTTCAAATATCTACCTCTGACCCAAACATCCCATAGTGATCCGCTCTCAAGGAATTTCTCTGTCTTTCTAATTCTTGCTATCTCTGATCATCATCAAGAATTTTAGACCAACCCCACTTTCATATTTTGGCCGGCACAAGTCCGTCCACACAATGATGTGAATTCCTCCCCTCCAAACGAACTCCACACAATTTTTTTTCTCTCTATATTATGGATAACAACGGATATCAACATTATGGCCTGAAGCCAAAACATCGCTATAGTCGAGATTATCGATCTGGCCAATTCTATGCGGCTCCTCCAAATGATAGATTATGGGCTTGTCAGCCCTCAAATCTACGTTGGACATATTCTACTAAACTCTGACACTCCGTAGCTTTCGCATAGTTAATTGATAAAGGTAATCCCAGATACTTGACTGGTAATTGACCTTTCTTAATATGTAGCATAGCTGCTAGCTGATCCTGCTTGGGGCAATATTTGTTAAAAAAATACTTTGCTCTTTTTCCTGTTCAACTGCAATCCTGTCAGCCTTCCAAACTCCTCCATGAGATCATTTATACCATCAAATCCCAAGCTGTTGGAGCAATAAATACCAGCAAATCATCAACATATATAAGATGAGAGACTAAAGGAGATACCTTCCCATATATGGCTTGATATCTTTCCTAAGAATTGCCATATCCATTAAACAATTAAAGTGCTCCATCACCATATAGTCAAATATTTCTAGCCCAAGTGGTAGGAGTAGGAGACATCCCCCCAAAGGTCTTGGGTTTAAGCCTTTGGGAAAGCATTTAATTCTATATGTGGTGATGGAAAGGTGGAAATTAAATGGCTCAGCGATAGAGCAGTCCAAGTGCGGGCTTTCGGGTTAGGTTGGGCCTTCAGGTCAGATTTTTGGCCTTTGGGCCGGATTTGTAGGCTTTCAGGTCGAGTTTGTAGCCTTCATGCCGGGTTTTCGAACCATTAGGTAGCCAAAAAATTGTAATAAAGTTATACAACTCGTACTCAAAAGTCAAAATTGGTAATTTCAAATGCCTGGCGCGCACACAACACAACATCCCTGCCTCACTCGTCGTCCTGTACTTGGAGTCCACAACACCCTTCTTAGCATCCAACTCAGTGGCGTCATGCCTCCTCTTCCACGTCCTGCAAGGTTCGGTCATCGCCTCCAGCCCCTCCATAAGCCTCGCAACCACATGTTGCACATAAATCCCTTCTCCGAACAAACGCTTCCAGGGGGGTTCAAACCTTGACCAGTTGATCTGAGTGCTTATGACTAAGTCCTGACCACTTGGCCAGGCCTCTTTTGTCATATTTTTTTCTTCTGGAAGCAATTTTATTTATAAGAACACTAATTCGGTTACAAGGACATACACCCCTCTATCACAACCTTGTTCACGTCGGGATCATTACATTAATATCAATTTCTATATTGCTTGCATTCCTATAGGAAGCCCCTAAAGATACGTCGGTTGCGCTATATATATATATATATATATATATATATATATATATATATATATTTCCTATGGAGATTGGGGATCGATGACCAGGCGATAGTTTAGGGTTTACTCATGGCAGCCCCCCGAGGCCGCCAGACCCCCTTGCCGGCGGGGGGCGGGCCTCGGGAAAGCAGGGCGGCGCCCCCCCGGCGGTGGGGGCGGGCTGGAGCACTTCCGTGGGGGTCGGGCGGACCCCCGATGCAGGCGCGGACGCCGGCGCCCCCCCAGGCGGTGGGGGGGGGTGCGGAAACACAGGGGGGGTCGGGCGGACCCCCCCGGCGGTTGCAGCCCCTCCCGGGCGGTGGTGGGGGGGCGGGATCGACGGGAGTTGTGACGGGGATGTCCAATTCGATGCGGGATGGACCCATTGCTACGAACTTCGAGTTCGGTGCGGGCTCCGGATCTCTAGGGAGCCAAACGGACGGAGGGGGATGGACGACGGTTACGCGCCGTCATGGGGTGAAATCCGGGGGGAAGACGGGTGGACAGGGTCAGGTTAGGGATCGATTTTCTGATGGTCGTCAGATTGGGTCAGGATCTCGGCAAACTGGACGAGGTCCGGGGGTGGCTACTGGGAGATCGGTGGGTTGGCGGCCTAAGGCGACCGCGGCGGCCAAGGGGAAGAGTAAGGTGGTGGAATCGGATGCTCAGGGATCTAGGACTCCTCGGCCGGAGGTTATCCCGAGGCCTCGTGGGACGACCACCCGGCCTACTGGACGGTCCTGGGCCGATATCTGCAACCCAGTGGGGGCGAAATCTCCCACATCGATGGAGTACGTCCCACCAATTAAGGTAGGGAGGGGTCTCCGGGCTTCCTTTCCTGCGGAGGAGATCCAGAAGGTGACAGCGTACTGGGAGAATACCCTCGTCTTGTACGTGTTAGGCAACAAGCCTTTCTACGGGCAGATTAGGGGCTATGCTGCGCGGGTCTGGCAGCCTAAGGGGAGCATGGAGTTTTATGCCCGCGAGAACGGCTTCTATTATGTGAAGTTCGGTCTGGCGGAGGATGTTGCTAGGATCCTCCAATGCGGCCCCTGGACGTTCGACGGCAGGTTGATCATTCTTAAGGAGTGGACCCCGGAGCTTCGCTGTGAGAGGGAAGTATTGAATGCCATCCCTGTTTGGATTCGCTTCCCTAGCATGGGGATGACATATAGCCACTTCACCGTGAGGTGGCATTTCACCTTGGTTATTCTATATAGAGAATAAGGGAGGTGAGGTGCCACCCTATGGGTGGTGGTGGTTACGTGTCAACCCCTACCCCCCCCCCCCCCCCATGTTATCATCGAATGGAAGGCGACACATAGCCACCTCATCTCCCTTAGTCTCTCTCTCTCTCTCTCTCTCTCTCTCTCTCTATATATATATATATATATATATATATATATATATATATCAGCACCTGGGGGAAGTGCCGCACCCGTCGCTAAAGAGTCCTCCTCCATCCCAGACGGAACCGCCTGTTGGGGAGCGACCTGTGATAGAACCAATGCCCAGGCAGGATTGTCAACACACACTGCCTCCTCTCTGTCCAAAGTATGACCCACCACCAATGAGGGGCCATCCCTCAACATGTCGACAGCGCGCCTCTTCCTACAGTAAACCTGCCCTCCAGACGATCCACCATCCCCTCGTGTCTCAATCTCCGCCGCCGCCATACGTCTAGTAACTATACTACTAGTGGTCAGCCCTCCACACGAGGGAGCCAGCTGAGTAGAAACAACGAGGCTCAAACCAGCATCACTCACAGGATGTGAAACCTCCCCCTCCAAGACCTCCGCGCCACTATCATCTCTGAGATCCATATCACAGGGAGCCTCTGGAACCTCCCTAGGAGGGAGAGTAGGCTCCTCCGGAGGTCCAACCTCCGAACATGCACTAGCCAGATGCCCGAAGCAAGAACATCGTGGGCAGGCACCTCTCATTAATTAATGGCCATTATTGCCTGGAATGTGAGGGAGGCGTGTTCGCTAGGGAGGTGGAGAGAGATTTGTGGGGTGCTCCACAGAGAGAAGTGTGACATTTCTGTTATTTTAGAATCCAAGATCAAAGGGGAGAAGACCCTTTCTCGGCGGACCCCTTCTCATTGGGCCCAGCTGCACAACCTGGCCCTTTGTGACATGGCCAGGATTTGGGTTCGCTGGAACTCGAAGAGTTGGGATGGTGACTTGATCTTGATGACGGAGCAGTTGATTGCCATCTCCTTTGTGAACAAGGGTGGCTTCCGGTTCTTACTGGGGGCGGTCTACGGCCACAATGACAGGAGGAGAAGGGAGTCACTATGGAGCGACATCTCTCGTGTTTCCGTTGCTGCTGAGTCGTCGTGTCTCCCTCTGCTCTTGATCGGGGACTTCAACGCTCTTATGCATCAGGGGGAGAAGCTGGGTGGTCGTCCGGTTCCAGACTCTATCCTTTATGATTTTCAGAGATACCTCCTGCTTGCGGGGCTTCGGGAACTGTTTCGCTCAGGCTTCATCTGGACTTGGCACAACAAAGCAACTCTCAACATGGTTGCTTGTCAGCTTGATCGAGCGCTGGGCAACGGGGAGTGGTTCCGTCACTTCCCCAACTCTTCGGCTGAGGGTCTGGCAGCTGGGACGAGCGATCACTCCTCCATCATGGTTGGCTTCTCTGCTCGATCTCCTCGGAAGTCCCGTCCGTTCAGGTATAACAACAGTTGGTATCTCTCGGAGGGCTACCTAGAGGCTGTCGCAGAGGGGCTGTCTAGCGGTCAGGAGGGGACGGCTCAATTCCGATTGGTTCGCCGCCTCAAGGCCACGAAGAGAGCTCTCAGGAGTTGGGTGCAGGGGTTGCCCAAGACCACACTAGAAGATAAGGAGGCTGAGTTGAGATCTTTGCAGCAGGATTTGCAAGCTGACATGCTTAATGGTGATCTGGCTGCTAGAGAGAAGGAGCTGATTGGAGAAGTCAACATTCTGAGGCTGCAAAAGGAAATTAGCTCGGCTCAGCGAGCCAAATGTTCCTGGCTGAAGGATGGAGACCGGTGCTCCAAGTTCTTTTATGACGTTATCCGGACTAGACAGAATCGGAATCACATATCCCAGCTTCTTGATGCGGATGGCACTCTGGTGGGGACGCCGGCTGAGATACAGGGAGAGGCTGTCAGGTACTATTCTGATTTATTTTTCCAAACTGACTACCTGTCCGTGTTCCCATAGGTTGTTACGAAGCGGTTGGTGACTCCATTTGGGAATAGCATCCTACTAGCCCCTGTCTCATTGGAGGAGGTAGAATCTATTGTCAAGATGGCGGACCCCAATAAGGCTCCTGGTCCAGATGACTTCAGCAGTGGGTTCTTCAAGCGCCATTGGGATATTCTGAAGTTTCAGGTCGTGGAGGTGGTCCAGGAGTTCTTCACTAAGGGAAAGCTTTTGAAGGAGCTGAATCACACTTTCCTGACCTTGGTGCCTAAGAAGGAGGGCGCGACAGCATTGGCAGATTTCAGACCTATTGCATGCTGTAATTATCTTTATAAGATAATTACACACCTTATGTGCCGGCGGATGGAGGGTATCATGCAGGACTTGGTTTCTCCAAACCAGGCTGCGTTCATCAAGGGGAGGTCAATTGTAGAGCATAGCCTCCTGGCACATGAGATGGTGAGGGGATTCAGCAGACCTGGTGGGGAGAAAGCTTGTGTCAAACTGGACCTGAGGAAGGCGTATGACATGGTCAATCGGGACTTCCTCTGCCATCTGATGACTGCCATGGGATTCGCGGATCACTGGGTTGCGTTGATCAGGGAGTGCATCACGTCTTCTACTTTCTCAGTTCTCATCCAGGGCGTTCCTTATGGGTATTTCCAGAGCAACCGTGGGCTTAGGCAAGGTGACCCATTGTCCCCTTACCTGTTCACGCTTGTGATGGAATACTTTACTTGCTTGATGGACCTGGCCGTGCACCGTGGACGGCTGGTGCCTCTGTTTCGGAGGATGGACCCTCCAGTTACCCACCTTATATATGCTGATGATCTGCTGGTCTTCATCCAGCCTTCGACGATGGGATTGCAGACGCTTGCGGGTATTATGGAAGATTTGAAGTCTTTCTCGGGTCTCCAGCTGAACAGGGAGAAGAGTCGGGTCTACTTCAGTTCCCGGTGTTCCCAGAAGGAGGAGCGGGCTGACGTCCTGGGTATCGCGAGGAGTGATCTTCCGGTGCGTTATTTAGGAGTGCCCCTTACAGTCAATTATGCACGGGATCAGGACTGCCGGGGCCTGGTAGAGTATGTCCAGCGGAGAGTAGAAGGCTGGCAAGCCGTCGGTCTGTCTTTTGGCGGTCGCATAGAGCTGATCAGATCGGTGATCTCAGCTGTGGCTCATTTTTGGCTACAGTCCGTCCTCCTCCCGGTGGCCACTATTCGGCGAGTGGAGCGTCTATGTGCTGATTTCCTTTGGAGGGGGGTATGCATGCGATCTCGTGGGAGTAGCTCTGTCGGCCCAGGAAGGAGGGTGGTGTGGGGCTCAGGCCGTTGCTGGAGATCAGGGAGGCTTCAGCGCTCAAGCTGGCCTGGAGATTCATTAGCGGGGGGTCTCTCTGGTCGGACTGGATGCACGCCCGATATGTGAAGCAGGGCAATTTTTGGACGTGTTCTCCTGATAACAACCATTCTGTCACGTTCAAGACTGTCCTGAGACACAGGGGTGTGCTCAAGTCTGCTATCCGGAGGGTCATGAAGGATGGGTCGGGTACGGACCTATGGCGGGACCCTTGGATAGATCGGCGTTCGTTGCTAGACATCAGGGGACCTCCGACTCACACGGAGGACAGGCGTGGTCTGACGTGTAGTCGGATCTTGCGAGATGGAGAGTGGAGGCCGGATTTTTACCGGTTCACTGAGGAGCTGGGAGGGCTCATTATGTCTACAGTCATTGATCCGGCTTTGCCTGCGGATCGGTGGATTTGGGAGCCGACTGGAGGATCTTCGGGCTCGGGGGAGTTCCAGTTCCGTAGTTGCTATAATCTTATCCGGCACACTTTCCCTCTGAGTTCTGATTTCGAGTTCGTCTGGTGTAAGGGTCTGGCCAGGAAGATGCAGTTGTGTGTTTACAAGCTTCTCCTGGGTCGCCTCTTGACGAGGGATCGCCTGAGTTCCTTTGGAGTGCCAGTGCCGGACCCCAAATGTGTGCTTTGCTGTTTGGAACCTGAGTCTATTAGACATATCTTTTTCGAGTGCACTCTGGCATGGCAGATATGGTCGGAGCAGAGCCGGGTATTGGGAGTGTGCGCCTCTGAAAAATACATTGGGGACATCTTCCCGGTGATTCGAGATAGCAGGGGTCGAGGTCATGACTGGTTCCGTACAGCCAGAGTTCGTCTGGCGGCTGCGGTTTGGCATGTTTGGCGGAAGCAAAACCGCCGGATCTTTGAGGGTCTAGTCACACCTCCGGTTGGCATTCTCCATAACATAGAGTTTGATGTGAACGCTATGGAGAATGGATGAGTGTTGAGTGGGAGTCCCACTCAGTTTATATGTTGTATGATTATGGCCTTTCATTTGGAATAAAATTTACCTTTTTCCAATATATATATATATATATATATATATATATATATATATATATATATATATATATATATATATATTTTTTTTTTTTTTTGGAATAAGGGTGAATTTATTCCTCGCAAATAGCGGTAAAGGTATTAAAGTACAACATCACAACTCTCCATGCCCCAAAAGATGATTATGGGGCCATTACAGATACATCGAATTCTATATTATGTAGAATTCCAATCGGGGGGGTAGTTAAGCCCTCAAAGATACGTCTGTTCCTCTCCTTCCAGATGTGCCAAACAGACGCAGCAAGTCGAACTCTGGCTCTTCTAGCCCACCCCGGCTCGCGGCCTCCACTGTCTCGAATCCAGCTGAGAATGCTCCGAATGTCTCGATCCCCCCCAACTCCTCCTCTCAGCTGAGCACACTGCTCAGTCCATATATATATACTTTTTACAACTCACACAATCTCACTCTCTCACCACCTCATTAGTCTAAGTCCATTTTAAATGTGAAAGAAACTCAAGGTAGCCAAATATACAAAATGGTAGGCTTTTTTTAACCATTACCTTTAGGGGCTGTTTGGTTCAAGTTTTACAGGCTTGTGAATTGATTTTGGATTCCTTATCTTTGTTTGTTAAGTGTGGGATTGAGAATTGGGAGGGAATATGTGGGACTTTAGATTCCCACATATGTAGGAAAGTAATTCCCAAGTCCCCCCTTGTGAATATTTTTGTTTTCTTAGAAATGTTGGTTGAGTGCACTAATTACAATTTATTTTGACGGTAATACACCCAATAACGTCATTTGAATTTAGGTAATAATCACATAATGAAATTAATAAAAGAGTATTTATGGAAAACTAAACAAATTAAGATTCCTAGGAATACAAAACCTTCATCCAAACACCATCTTAAGACTGTAAGGAAAGACGAGATTTAGTCAATGTATCTCACACAAGGCTTAGTTATCCATCACATGATATTTATCCCTTATCCTTCCATTATATTGATATTGGATCGAATTTGTTATGCTTCTTTACTTGATAGAATGCCAAGTAGCAAAATTTTCCATTTTGATCAAATTTTCGAGGATTTTTCATGGATTTAAATAATTTTTGGGAGGCCTGCCTTGAAAATTATTGAGCCACCTCATCCATCATGTCATCAAGTCATGGTATCCAAATTTAAAATTTAGAATTTTTTTTATTACTCTTGTCCAAAATCTAATTGATAAGTTATTCATATATAGAGCTTGATATATATATATATATATATATATATATATATATATATATATATATATATATATATATATTTGGAATAAGGGTAAATTTTATTCCACGCAAATCGCAGTAAAGGTATTACAATACACTATTCTCACATCTCCCTCCCCAGTTAAGGGACCATTACAGTTACATCGAATTCTATATTATGTAGAATTTCTACTGGCGGAGTAACCAGTCCCTCAAAGATACGCCTGTTGCGCTCCCTCCAGACATGCCAAACTGATGCTGCATGTCTAACTGTAGCCATCTTGGCCCAACCAGGATCCATGCAACGTCGGTCTCTGATCCAGCTGAGGATCCCCCGGATATCTCTGGCACTACCAACTCCACCCATCGATCGCATACACTGCTCCGCCCAGATGTGCCAAGTCAACGGACACTCAAAGAATAGGTGGCCCATAGATTCCGCTGCGCCCATACAGAGTACACACTTCGGGTCTGGAATCTGCATCCTAAACCTGATAAGTCTGTCCCGCGTCATCAACCTGCCCAGAAGGAGTCTATATGAACAGAGTTGCATTTTGCGGGCAATCCCCTTCGTCCAGATGAAGTCATACTCCGCAATCCTGTCATGTGGAGGCCGAACCAGATTATAGCAACTTTTAAAACTGAATGTCCCGGACCCTCCAACCGAACCAGGAGCAGCCCAACTCCAGGAGTCCGCAGGCTGGCTAGTATCGATAGAGATCCGACAAATCGCCTCTCCAAACTGAGCCGTGAATGGATACTCCTCGGACCTCCAGCTCCCATCCCTGATGATCCGACTGCATGTCACCCCCCGGCTCGCCTCTCTGTCCCACTGAGTACCCAAGATCTCCAGAAGGGAGCCATTTTCCATCCACGGGTCCAGTCAGAGATTAGTATTCGTCCCATCTTTCATAATCCTGCAAATAGCGGACTGTAGAACCGGTCTGCACCTATGAATAGCCTTAAATGAGACCGAAAAATTGTTATCAATCCTGCATTGCCAGAAATTCATCCGCCGCACATATCTGCTAGCCAGCCACTCTGCCCAAAGGGAACCTCCCGTGATGAACCGTCACGCCATCCGCAACCCAGATGCCTCCCTAACCGCCTGAAGAGGTCGCAACCCCACTCCTCCTTCCTCCCGGGTCCGGCAGAGTTGTTCCCAAGCAATCGCATGCATACCTCCTCTCCAGATGAAATTAGCACAAATGGACTCCACCTTCCTTATGGTAGCTACCGGAATCTGAATCGATTGCAACCAGAACATAGCGATGCCAGAGATAACAGACCTCACCAGCTCAATACGGCCACCAAAGGACAGTCCAGCTGCCTGCCAGCCTTCCACTCTCCTTTGGGCAAAATCCACCAGGCTGAGACAATCCTGATTCCTGGCATAATTGACCGTCAACGGAACCCCTAGATACTTCACCGGTAACTCTCCTTTCTCCACTCCCAGAGCAAGGGCCCGTTCCTCCTTGAGGGTGCACTGAGAGCTGAAATAGACCATGCTCTTCTCCCTATTCAGCTGCAGACCGGACAGCCTCCCAAACTCCTCCATAATATCTGAAAGTGCCCTCATCCCCCTCATAGATGGATGCAGGAATACCAAGAGGTCGTCAGCATATATCAAGTGAGACACCACCGGCTTGACCTGCCTGAAAAGGGGAACAATCTTTCTACTATGCACAGCCAGGTCCATCAAACAAGTGAAGTACTCCATCACCAAAGTGAACAGGTACGGAGAGAGAGGATCCCCCTGCCGCAGTCTCCTGTTGCTCGAGAAGCATCTATATGGAGTACCCTGAATAAGGACCGAAAATGTGGGGGAGCATATGCACTCCCTCACCCTTGCCACCCATCTCTCATCAAACCCCATAGCAAGCATAAGATGGCATAGGAAGTCCCTGTTGACCGTGTCATAGGCTTTCCGCAAATCCAGCTTCACACAAGCCTTCATCCCCTCCGGCTTGTTGAAATCTCTCACCATCTCATGAGCAAGAAGGCTGTGCTCAGCAATCGAGCGCCCCTTGATGAAAGTCGCTTGATTCCGAGACACCAAGCCCTGCATAATCTCCTCCATACGCCGACACATGAGGTGAGTAATTATCTTGTATAGATAATTACAACACGCAATAGGCCTGAAGTCGGCGAGGGAGGTCGCACCTCCTTCTTCGGAACAAAGGTCAAGAATGTGTGATTCAGCTCCTTCAACAACTTCCCTTCCAAGAAGAACTCCTGCACCGCCTCCAGGACTGAGAACTTAAGCTCACCCCAGTGACGCCTAAAAAAGTCGCAAGAGAAGCCGTCCGGCCCCGGAGCCTTATTTGGATCAGCCTTCATCACAATAGCCTCCACCTCCTCCAATCTCACAGGGGCTAGCAGCAAACTATTCCCATGGTGCGTTACCAGCCGCTTCGTGACAAGCCCTGGGAACGTGATTGGATAATCTGACTGTTGGTATAAGTCCGAGTAGAACCTGACTGCCTTCTCCTGGATCTCCACTGGGTCTCCAACAAGCCTGCCCTCGCCATTAAGCAGCCTGGGGATGCTGTTCCGGTGCTGTCTGGCACGGATCACATCATAGAAGAACTTGGTACATCGGTCACCATTCTTAAGCCAGGAACACTTGGCCCTCTGGGCCGCACTAATCTCCTGCTGAAGTCTCATGATGGTGACCTCCGCAATCAGGTCCCTCTCCCTAGCAGCCAACTCCCCGCTCAGCATATCAGACTGCAGAGCCTCCTGGACCTCTCGAAGCTCGGCCTCCTTTTCCTCCAGGGAAGACCGCGGCATCTTCTTCACCCAATCTCGGATAGCTCTCTTGACCTGTTTGAGTTTGTGAACCATGCGGAACTGAGCCGTGCCCTCCCTAGTATGCTGCAGCCCTCTCATAACAACCTCCTCGTATCCCCCAGAGAGGTACTAGCCATTGTTGTACCGGAATGGCCGAGTCTTCCAAGTGGGCCTCTCAGAGAGAGACCTACCCGGATAGGAGAGTGATCGCTGGTCCCCGCCGCTAGCCCTTCCGCCCTGGAATTCGGGAAGTAGCGAAACCATTCGCTATTTCCCAAAGCCCGATCAAGCTGACAGGCGATCCTGTTATGAACCGTCTTATTGTTCCAGGTCCAGATGTGTCCATCCCTCTCCAGTCCCCTCAGCCCAGACAAGAGGAGACATCTCTGGAAGTCGTATAGGATCGGATCCGGCACCGGACGGCCTCCCACCTTCTTATGCCGATGAAGCATGGCATTGAAGTCTCCCATAAGCAGCAGGGGAAGATGCAGGAGCTCCGCCATCCGTCCTACGCGAACAATATCCTCCCACAAGGTATCACGACGCCGCCTGTCGTTGTGCCCATAAACTGCGCCAAGAATGAAGCGGAATCCTCCTTTGTTTATAAAGGAGATGCCAATAAGCTGCTCCGACATCAGCACCTGATCCCCCTCCCAACTATCTCTGTTCCACCGAATCCAGATCCTAGCCATATCGCAGAGATCCAGGTTGTGAGCTTGCCCCCAGTTTCCCGGAGTCCTGCGAGATAAGCATAGTCGCCCCTCTAATCTTCGTCTCAAGCAAAATAGAAATGTCACAATTCTTCCTCTTCAGAACACTACTAATCTCCCTCCATCTCCCAATGGAACACCCTCCACGAATGTTCCAGGCAAGGACTGACATTAATTAATTAATGTGGGGTCCCCCTGAACTCCAGCCGGACTGACACCCGAGGGAAGTGTCCCGTCCGTCAAATCTATATCCTCCCCCATCTCCGTCCCCGAGGAGGGAGCAAGATGTGCCTGAATCCTGGAAAGAGCCAAGGTCCAATCAGGGTTGGCCACGGTCTGATCATCTAGTCCCCCTAGCTCATCTTCCCGTGGGGACGGGGCATGTCTTTTCCTGCTATAGACCTTTTCCACCATAGAAGTCTCCATCCCATCCTGTCTGCTAATCAGAGAACTCATACCCCTGGTCACCATCATCCTCTGGGGCCTGAACGGGACCATCGCGCCCTGGGAACCCTCATGTCTCGGCGGGGTGTCAGTCTCTGACCTCCTGGCCACCTCCATCAAGGAGTCCTCCTCCGTCGGCCTGACTGTCGCCGCCACTCTGGTAATGGGACTGGCCGCCACCTCTGGCTCAGCTACCTCCATCTGCGCAGCCGAGGACCTAGCTGTCTCCGTCCCTCTCGTCAGGCAAGCACTAGAAGAGTGTCCAAAGCACGCACAAAGGGAACACATTGGGGGGACCCAATCATACTCCACGGCCTGCGTCAGAACCTCCCCGGACGCCACCTGATACCCGAGCATACGCGGAAGCTCCGTCCCAGCCTTAATCTCCACAAATACCCTGGCGTACATCAGCCTGGTACGGAAAGCAGTAGCCTCATCCGCCTTGATCGGCTTACCGACCAAGCTAGCTAATCTCATAAGCAGAGGGATACTCCAGTATTTTACCGGGAACTCAGGAAAGCGAATCCAGACGGGAATCGCATTCAACACTTCCTTCTCACATATCAACTCCGGTGTCCACTCCTTCAGGATAATGAGCCGTCCATCAAAGGACCAGGGCCCTCCTTGAATGATCCTGGACACATCCTCCTCCAAGTCGAATTTCACAAAATAAAATCCATTCTCACGGGAGAAGATCTCCATGCTTCCCTTGGGACGCCATACCCTCTCTGCATAGCCCCGTATCTGCCCATAGAACGGTTTACTTCCCAACACATACATCACCAATGTCTTCTTCCAGAAGTCCGTAACCTCTGCTATCTCCTCTGCTGGAAAGTATGCTCGGAGGCCTCCTCCTACCTGCATCGGTGGCACATACTCCATCGACACCGGACTCTTATTCACACCCGACATACAAACATCCTTCCAAGATTTGGGACGAGGCCCGACGGTGGCCGTCTGGGGAGTGGCAGCCGGAGGCCTCTGACTCCCGGCATCTACAGCGATACCCTTTCCTTTCTCCGCCGACGTTGCCTTTGGCCGCCATCCAGTTGCAGTACGCCCCGGTCCGCCTCCCTGTCGTCTCGTGCCACCTCTGCCAATGGTAGACATATTTTCGTTCCTTCCAAGGCCCGTCCGACTCATTACTTGATTTAGAGTCCCTATTTCCCCTCCCGGGCGCCGTCTCACCACCGTCGTCCAACCCTCGTCCTCTAACCGGCCATCCCGAGCCCCGGATCCCGATCCGAAATTAAAAATAGGAGCATCTCCGTTGATCGCCGGCGAAGTCGGGGTACCCCGGGCCGCCCTGCCCTCCGCAACCGCCTGGGGGGGGGGGGGTCGGCCGACACCCCCTTGGCCTTCGCCCCGCTCCCCCCAACCGGCGCTGTCACGAGCGGGGGTCCGTCCGACCCCCCACTTTCGCCGCCTGTCACGAACGTGGATCCTCCCGGTCCGCCACCACCTGTCAGAGGGGGCCGCCCGCCCCCTCCCTTCCTCCCCGGCCTCCTCCTCCCCTCCGCGAGTGGGTCCGGCGGTCGGGGAGGAGGGGATAGGAAAACCCTCGGCGCTGTCACGAGCGACTCCTGCTGCATCGAGAGTTTTTTTATATATATATATATTAGATCTACAACTTCAACAACTCGTTATATATATATAGCTAATCCTATATTTCCAAGACTTAAGATTTATTCAATATTTACAAGGTAGAAAACCTAAGCTTTTAAATTTTATATTTTTCAAAGATATTATTTTAATAACTGTAATCATATCCAAATTTAAAGTTTAAGCTTACCCAAAATCTAAAATCTAAAGGTTATACTTATTCATATTACAACTTGAGCCATAAATAAGCAAGATATATATGACTTCAAATTTATCCAAATTTACAGGATTTAAAGCTTACAATTTAAATAAAAAAACCAAAAAAAATAGTATTTAAATCTAAGATAAATTATATGAGCATTTGAAACTAGTATTAATAAAGGATGTCGTTATTGGCACTCTTAAATGTTATCCTGCACTCCTTTTACAGCACCCTTAATAAATATTCTAAATTGTTTTAAATAGCTATGTTCCATAATTGTACGGCACACGCACATGCCCAAACCATGGTTTAAAGTATCGGCCGATACCGATCCGATGCGGCCGATACCAATACGGTTTGGCATGTCCCGATCCGATACCGACCGATGCCCGATACTGACCGATACCGACATTGGGGTCTCTTTTCCGGTCAATTCGGTAAAAGAAAATTAAACGAAATAGACAAATCAACAAGGTTTTAAAGCATAATAAGGTTGTAAAAGCATGTAAAAGAAGGAAATCAATCTATTTGTATGAAATCAATCGGTAGGGGTGACTACTATTTCATTTAATTTCAAAACTACTAAAAAATAACACAGAAAAGACTTAAAATTATACCTAAATGTATAAATATATGTTTTTAAATGTAAATAATTTATTAGTAGTTATTTGTTTTCCGATACCAAAAAATCCGATACTCCGATCCGATACCGTCGATACTACCGATGTCGCCGATACCGATACTTATAGGAATAGCCCGATACCGATTCCGATACCGATTCCGATACCGATACTGTGAACCTTGGCCCAAACCAAACCCCCCCCCATATATATATATATATATATATATATATATATATATATATATATATATATATTTTGGAAAAAGGTAAATTTTATTCCAAATGAAAAGTCAAACTCATACAACATACATCCTGAGTGGGACTCCCACTCAGCACTCATACATTCTCCATAGCATTTACGTCAAACTCAATGTTATGAAGAATGCCAACCGGAGGTGTGACTAGTCCCTCAAAGATACGGCGGTTTCGCTCCCGCCAAACATGCCAAACCGAAGCCGCCAAACGAACTCTAGCCGTGCGGAACCAGTCCTGACCTCGACCCCTGCTACCTCGTATCACCGGGATGATATCCCCAATGTTTTTACCAGAGGCGCACACTCCCAATACCCGGCTCTGCTCCGACCAAATCTGCCATGCCAAAGTGCACTCAAAAAATAGATGTCTAATAGACTCAGGCGCAGAGGAACAGAGCACACATATGGGATCCGGCACTGCCACTCCAAATGAACTCAGGCGATCCCTCGTTAAGAGGCGACCCAGAAGAAGCTTATAGACACACAGCTGCATCTTCCTGGCCAAACCCTTACACCAGACGAACTCATAATCCGGACTCATAGGAAAAGTGTGCCGGATTAGATTGTAGCAACTACGGAACTAGAACTCCCCCGATCCCAAAGATGCTCCAGGCGGCTCCCAGATCCATCGATCTGCAGGCAAAGCCGGATCAATGGCAGTAGACATAATGATCCCTCCCAGCTCCTCAGTGTACCGATAAGATTCCGGCCTCCACACTCCATCTCGTAAGATCCGGCTGCACTGCAGACCTCGCCTGTCCTCCGTGTGAGTCGCGGATCCCCTGATGTCTAGCAAGGACCGCCTATCAATCCATGGGTCCCTCCAGAGATCCGTGCCCGACCCATCCCTCATGACCCTCCGGATAGCAGTCTTGAGCACAACCCTATGTCTTAGGACAGTCTTGAACGTGACAGAATGGTTGTTATCAGGGGCACACGTCCAAAAGTTGCCCTGCTTCACATATCTGCTGTGCATCCAGTCCGCCCACAGAGACCCCCTGCTAATGAAACTCCAGGCCAACTTGAGCGCCGAGGCCTCCCTGATCTCCAGCAACGGCCTTAGTCCCACACCACCCTCCTTCCTGGGACGACAAAGCTGCTCCCACGAGACCGCATGCATACCCCCCCTCCAAAGGAAATCAGCACAAAGACGCTCCGCTCGCCGAATAGTAGCCACCGGAAGAAGGATGGACTGGAGCCAAAAGTGTGCCACGGCCGAGACCACAGATCTGATCAGCTCTATGCGTCCGCCAAAAGACAGGCCGGCGGCTTGCCAGCCTTCTACTCTCCTCTGGATATACTCAACCAGGCCCTGGCAGTCCTGATCACGTGCATAATTGACGGTGAGGGGTACACCTAAATAACGCACCGGAAGCTCACTTCTCGCGATACCCAGGGCATCAGCCCGCTCCTCCTTCTGGGAACATCGGGAACTGAAGTATACCCGACTCTTATCCCTGTTCAGCTGGAGACCCGAGAAGGACTTAAGATCTTCCATAATACCCGCAAGCGTCTGCATCCCCCCCATCGAAGGCTGGATGAAGACCAGTAGATCATCAGCATAAATAAGGTGCGTGACTGGCGGGTCCATCCTCCGAAACAAAGGCACCAACTGACCATGGTGAACTGCCAGGTCCATCAGACAAGTAAAGTATTCCATCACAATCGTGAACAGGTAAGGGGACAGTGGGTCACCTTGCCTCAGCCCACGGTTGCTCTGGAAATATCCGTAAGGAACGCCCTGGATGAGGACAGAAAAAGTAGGGGTCGAGATGCACTCCCTGACCATCGCAACCCAGTGATCCGCGAACCCCATGGCAGACATCAGATGACAAAGGAAGTCACGATTGACCATGTCATATGCCTTCCTCAGGTCCAATTTCACACAAGCTTTCTCCCCACCCGGTCTGCTAAATCCCCTTACCATCTCATGCGCCAGGAGGCTATGCTCTGCAATCGACTTCCCCTTGATGAACGCATATATATATATATATGAAAATGTGAATGTATTACAATTCTCGGATTAAACCATGTCCTACTTTTCGGACAATGAACGGCTCATATTACAATCTCCTGGCCTAGACTAGGGTTTGATTTCTTTGCACGTCGATCCTTGATTTTTGCGTATAGTATCCTTCTTATATGGTAGATGGAAAATTTGGGAGATTCTTTTCTATGACGGAACATGATTCCATTGTGATCTACTGATCTTTATAGAGAGCATTTATGTATCCTCTCTTTCAGTTTAGGAAACTTGAGGGTGCTCCTTCACTATAGCAGGAGCCTAAAATAGGTGACTAAAAATGTAGGTTCCCATCCAGCCACTGGCTGCTGAAGTTTCATTACAGGTGCCTTGGAGCCACTTGTAAGAACATGTTAGCTGCTATGCGGAGGTTTCTGGATGTTGATTCGCCCTCCATGGTGTTAGTCCCGGGGCATAATTTTAAGATGAAAAACTGATTTAGGCAACACTTTGAAGAAGGTGCACGACTGAGATTCCGGAGGATTCAGAAAGAGACGAATTCAAATGCAACACTTCGAAGAAGGCACAAATGAATTTCGTAGTAGCAACGAAAGCCCGCAGAATATTTCTGATTAGATCAGAAAAGAGATCTCGTTCTTCCTCGTAAACGTGTTACAATTGGGATAGAACGAATTACAAAAGAAGAAAAGATGAACAGAAGAAGAAAGAAGTCATACTGGGGTGACGAATCGCCGGAGCTCAAAGCTAGATTCGCCCAACACGAATAGCTTCCAATAACCAATAAGTTCGAAAAAGAACTTTGGAACACTCTGCTCTTCTGACTCCTCGGATGAACAGAACTCTGGCGTTGTTTCTCTCTTCTCTGCTCTCTGTCGAATTTCGTAAGGAAAGTGTATAGAACAACCAGTAGTCCGAGAGAGAAGAGAGGAACTTATATAGGCACACGCAGTAATCGTCCAATATGCAAAACGTTCGGGACGTGGGAAGAACCGTTTCCGAACGTTTCGTAACCGTTCAGATCGTGCACAGACACGACTGCGCTAATTGTCGCACAACGCGCGCTAACTGCGCCAACGCGCACTCGCACATAACGAGCACAACGCGCATAGCGTGCGCTGCACGTACTGCGCAAACTACTACGCCAACTGCCGCGTCATCGGGCAGCACCAGCTGGCCGTGCCAACTGGCACGCCATCTAACCGCGCCATCTGGCAGTGCGATCGGCAGCGCAGAGGCTCGCGCAACGAGTGCAACTTAAGCGCACTATGCGCCTAGCGACGATGCTGACGTGCTAAGTGCAAAGTGCGCCAACAAAATGTCACATTACGCCTCATGAGCCCATGAGCCCATGAGTCCGAGTCCGAGTCGCTAAGCCCCTACGGGGCTTAGCTCGTAAGGAATTAATTCCAAGAGCATGACAAAAAGCATTAATGCTTTATTGTTGAGTTAGCCTTCTTTCCGCTAGAAAAATACCCCAATATGGCACCCATGTGCCCCTCCACACCTCATGTGCACCTCTAAACACAAGCAAAACTTATATATAGAGATACAAGTCATTTGGCCTAGGCAATGCGGGACTATTTTTTCTAGCTTCAAGGCCAAACTCCAACAATCTTCCACATATCTCTATATATGGGTTTGAGTGTTCACCACAATGACTGTCCATCATGCATTAGGATAGATGTCGCTGATGACTTGAATCTTCCCGCATGGGTTAAACAACAATATGATACAAGAGAGGAACTTATATAGGCACGCGCAGTAACCGCCCAGTATGCAAAACGTTCGGGACGTGGGAAGAACCGTTTTCGAACGTTTCGTAACCGTTCAAATCGTGCACAGATACGACTGCGCTAATTAGCGCACAGCGCGTGCCATCTGCGCTAACTGCGCCAACGCGCGCTGCACGCACTGCGCACAAACTGCTGCGCCAACTACCGCGCCATTGGGCAGCGCCATCTGTCACGCCCCAGAACCAGAATACTGGAGAGCGGGGGACAGACACAGCCAGCTACGTACATTGAAGTGCAGTCCACCTCGCAATACGGTCACGGCTGTCTAGATGCATGAAGGTTTATCTACAAGCCATTAGTCTCTTATGGTCAAGAACAAGCCTAGTGTCTCAATCTCAAGCAAGCAAGTAAATGTTACAAGATATTAGATCGTCAGACATACAAGGTAAGGCGTCCCAAACATTACATATTCAGATGATCATGAAGCTAGTCATACAAAATGTGAAGACTATCAAGAGTTTAAGTCATACATGATCAACCATAGGATTTGTCAATCATGTTACAGCCCTTAGGCAGACAGGAATGTAAGCTTTTAACACGAGCTAACACTTGCTCGGTGGCTAAACGCCTCAAAAGAATAATTTACAATAGAGCGGGGAACAAAAGAAGAAAATCCACTCGTTGTCAGGGTTACGTCTGGTGTTCACCATCTGGCTGGAAGACAGGTAGATCCTCGGGAGCTACTCCGAAATTTGGCCATACAAAACCAGCTGGGTCAGACCCCAGAAAGAGCAAGTGCCATAAGGGAGGCTTCACTTAAGAACTAAAACTAGCATATTAGCACATAAAAACATAAATGATAACGAAAGACATGAGTTAGAAAAAATATGGTGATAAACGATAATATAACTAAAGGACTATTCCGTAACCAAGTTACAACCCATAAACCAAACAAGGACCGGAGTTGTAACCCTTCACCTGAACAGAGCTTAGTCTCCAATTATTTATCGACAAGAGTAAAGCATAACAATAATGTACCGAAGTAATCATAGACTGGCACTGTCTAGACAAGACTAGACTGGACTCCATCCATCAATCGCGGCCAAGCAATGTGTACGGCTTGATACTTTAACTAACTATGGTTATCACAAGCCTAGTTACTACAAGATGCAATGAGATGTTCCAGTAGTCACAAGCCCTGCAGCTATCCAGGTTATCCATGCGAGGTTGCTTAGAGTTACCAAGAGTTAGAGAATCATTAGGTGACTTGGAGTGCAACACATGACAGTGTGCTATAGTACTTATGATTTCAAGAAGTGTCCCACATGACAGTGGGCTGAAAATGTGCCCTACTCGTCGGCAGGCTACAAGTCCACTCAGGTGTGGCCGGGATAACGGGATCGCCTGTAACTGAAAAAATCTCTCTATATGAGCTACTTGATCAATCTAGTCATTAACCTAGTCATATTCATTATGAATCCCTGACCGTGGTAAGTAGGAATCCATGTCCTAGACATGATGCAAGACGAGACAGGTAGTTTATACAATCACAATCAGAAAAATCAACCACGGTGTCAAGACAAGTGTTACTTAGCAAGTCAGGGTAGCTGTCGCAACAGCCTTTCAAGATTATCATGTCATGTCGGGTTACTTGTTACTTGTCAGGAGTGCGCCTCGACGGGCCACTATCAAGATTATACATGTCTTATCAAGTTACTTATCATGTCAAGAGGGCTTGTCAAGAGTGTGCCTCGACGGGCCACCCAAGGGGTTATCATGTCGTGTTCATGTCGTGATCAATACTGGCAAGTCATGTTGTGCTCAACAATATATCGAGTCGGGTCGTCACAAGATAGGTAAAGTACAAGTTACATGCAAGATCACAGACATATACATCAAGAACTAGGAGAACATGCATGGGGGCAAGGGGCAAGGGGTATCATGGCAACAAGTGGCGCCAGAGAAATAATAGGTGGTGCCAAGGGGGGGACAGGTGGCGCCTAAGTTGGGTTGCGCCAGGCTGGGGTGCGCCAGGCACTGGGGTGTGCCGGGTCAGGTTGCGCCAGGTCAGGGTGCGCCTGACTGGGTTGCGCCAGGTCAGGTTGCGCCTGACTGGGTTGCGCCAGGTCAGGTTGCGCCTGACTGGGTTACGCCAGGTCAGGTTGCGCCTGACTGAGTTGCGCCAGATCAGTTTGCGCCAGGTCCAAAGGGCGCCTGGACTAAGTTGCGCCTGACTGGGTTGCGCCAGGTCAGGTTGTGCCAGGGCCAAAGGGCGCCTGGGCTAGGTTGCGCCTGACTGAGTTGCGCTAGGTCAGGTTGCGCCGGACATTGTTCTTCTTCTCCAAACAGCAAAGAAGAACCCATGGAACCCGAAAACTTCAAAATGTCATAACTTGCTCAAAACAAGTCCGAATTGAGACTTTCAAGGGTCTAAACTGCATAGAACGAGATTTCCTACAGCATGGGACGACTAGTTTTAGGAAATACCAAGCTTTAATAGATCAAAACCAAGAAAAACAAGAAAAGATCAAAACTTAGATTTACAAAAATCCATCCATCAAAACCGAAAATGCCAAGTTCTAAAGAGGCTTAGAATCAAGTGGAGAAGAGAATGGAAAAATAAAATGGAAAATCCATCATGAAGCAAGATTGCACTTGCCTAGGGTTTCTTTGGTGGGTGGGAGGAGTAATGGAGGAGAAGGAGTAAATGAAAGAGTTATAGAGGAGAGAGAGAGGAGTTGGTTTATAAAGAGGGTTCAACATGATGAACCATCTTGACCCAAACCAAACTAAAATAAACCAAGCCAAGCTAAACCAAGACCAAACCATGCTAGACAAGTCAAAATACGGGTCAAGAATCCGTACACGTATACTGAAAATACGTATAACGGAAAACATGAGTGACACCATCTGGCCGCGCCAACTGGCGCGCCATCTGACCGCGTCGCCAACAAAACGTCACATTACGCCTCATGAGCCGGAGTCCGAGTCCGAGTTGCTAAGCCCCTATGGGACTTAGCTCCTAAAGAATTGATTCCAAGAGCATGACAAAAAGCATTAATGCTTTATTGTTGAGTTAGCATTCTTTCTACTAGAAAAATACCCCCACATGGCACCCATGTGCCCCTCCATACCTCATGTGCACCTCTAAATACAAGCAAAGCTTATATATAGAGATACAAGTCATTTGGCCTAGGCAATGTGGGACTATTTTTTCTAGTCTTCAAGGCCAAACTCCAACACATGGCCACCCTAATTTTATATGGAAACAAAGATGATGATAATTCTTTTGAACTTATTTTCCTAATTAAATAGCACTCGTTGCTTATGCTTATGAGATCGAGAAGAAACAAGTGTTTGGTCTTTTCAAAAGATCATTAACCCATCTGAGGATGGGAAATTCTGTGATTGACCTTGTTCCACTTTTTTATGAGTCCTGCGAGGGATGACATTGGTGTTAGAAAACTTACTGTGTCCCCCCCCCCCCCCCCCCCCCCCCCCAAACACACACACACACACACACACACACACACACACACACGCACACACACATACACACAAAAACACAATATCTCCTTTTGTTTTTAACTTTTTATTGATACGAAATTAACTTGTGTTTGTAAACCTCTTGGCCCCTACTTTTCATTTCTATTTGATATAATATAAAGAAACTAAGGTGTATAATTACAAACTGTTGTATCCCTGTCGTCATATCTACTTCTCAATATGTGTCCCAGAATTTTCGTATGCTTGTATCCATATGTTGTGTAGATGAGCCCATATCCATGTGAAGTAGCTTATCATTCACATACTATATTGACAAGATGGGCTTAGATGCTCATGGCGATATATTCCAGGGAACGATGATTGGTGTTTCCTATTTGCCGAGATGGGTAATATAACAAGTTACCCACACTTCACACCATATTCGAAGTCAACATTAGATGGCCAAGAGATGTTGTATTTGCCAAATTCTTGCTGTGATATTAGTATGTTAAGTATTTGTTCTTGGACCATTGTCAGTATTTAATGTTGTTACTCCCAGTATAGATGAATGGTTATGTATCTCGAGAATTAATTCTTGCCCAGTTCTTTTGAGAAGGTAGCCACCTATGGTTTTTGAGGTTTCCAAACTTGTTCGTCTCCTATACTTCATCGAACTAGGAACTTATGTATCGTAATAAATCTCCTCAATATTCACTGTGTTTAGATCAATCAAGAAAGCGGAGCACCAGTAGTTCTAATGGTGGTTGGTGAAATGTTCTGTTTATGATTATACAGAGAAATCTTACCGACAAGGGAGATAAGATATTATGAGATAACATCACAGCTCATTGATGCATCAGAAGCTAGGAGACGGTGAGTTTGTAATCTGTAATCAAGAAACCTATCTAGAGAATGAGTTCATTACTTGGCATCCGTAACGAGAAATTCACTTCAGAATTGTATTGCACTATGGGGGAGTTGAATGATCGCATGCATCTACCAAATTGGGAGATGAGAAGGTTGGTGCAAAATGTTTCCATAGTAGAAGATGGTGGTAGGCTTAACCGTGTACTATTTTGACTCTATGGTTTCCGATGCTTATGAGTCCCTATCATGGAGGAATGGGTCAGTGGTTTCTTGTTCTGAAATGAGTAATTGTGACACATGGAATTGGAGAATATAAATGGACCCTAGTTGATTCTGACTTGACCCTCCCAAAATGATGGATAGATCTACTCCATGGTCCTAAAGTTGAGAACAGGAAACCTTTGGTGGATGCTGTGAAATTATTTGTATGCTTTCTGAGGAGGGCTCTGATCACATGCAAACCAGTAGCAGCCTCTGGGGGACCAACATCATAAGATCTCTGGCTGTGTTTAGTTTGCATCTACCCATAAATTGCTCCAATCTTTTTCCTTTTTCCCTTTGCTTGTCATGTTTTCTCAACATCTTGCTATGGTACCCAACTTTTGTATTACTATTGGCCCTGAAGGAAGCACATGCCTTCCCCACTTGTAGTACTCAAAGCTCTTGTGACTTTTCTTTTGCTCCTTGAGTCTACTTCTTGATTGACATCACTTCCTCCACTCCTTTCCCTCCATCAATGCCTTTGAACAGGAACCCCTCCCCATATGAACTTTCACCATCACAGGACTTCTTTCTAACCAACACATCCAGATGATCACAAGGATTGGGAGTCTCCACACTGTTTCTTCAATAGTCTCCTCTTTGGATTCCTATCACCCATATTGCCATAGTTGACTGTAATCCTAACCATTTTCTTTTCCCCCTATAATGCAAATGCTTATGTATATATTAGTTGAGCTCTCCATTCTTGATGATGATACAGTATGGATGATGATGATGGTAGGTTTATGCAAACCCATCTCTATCATACACTTGGAACAAATCTCTCTCTCTCTCTCTCTCTCTTTGGCAATGCCCCTTTCAAGCAGTACCAAACAATATTTATTAGCTGGCCCATGGATGTCACACAAGGAACTAGTCCCTTTTCACCTTTGATTGATTCTTTCTCTTCACATTAAAGTTCTTGTCTTTACAATTCAAATGAAGCATCAATGCCAACCCATCCCCATCCAACGCCACCCCCCCCCCCCCCCCCCCCCCCCCCCCCCTCTCCCCCCTTCTCTCCCTTGGTTTACTAATAAATGCTGACCATGGATGTTGCATGTTTATAGAAACCAGATATTACTCTATGATGACTTGATCAACTTCATATGTAGGGACCATGGTAGGTTTCCTTGATAAAATTTATGGCATCAGTCTTTCTGGTCCTGTGACATTGCTGTGGAATATGTAAGTATTCTTTTGACCAGAAGAAAGAAAGGTGAAACAAAGTGGAGAAAGGTTGGTTTGGTTTTCTTCTCCTTAGCCCCACAAACGTACCAGACCTGTCATGCTCTTAGGCCTAGAATGCAAACAATTTCTTTACAGAATTAGAGGTTCATTTACATACATAAAGTGGAGGGGCTCAGCTGCTACTGGACATATATGAATGGCCCACCTTATTGGAAGGTTGAAAGCTAAAATTGCAATTATGGTCATAGGAAAATATTTTTCTGAACTTTTAGCAAAGGAGGTACGAGGACAATCCTAGTAAATCCTGAGATTACTGGTGTTGAAGTGAGGTGTATATTTTCGGTCTTTTCTTTGGTTGTTGAGGAGTGATCAAATTCTTATCCATTAGTTGCCGCGATGATCCTTAAGGCATGCTCGAGTCGTGAGCTCTTGCAGGTTTCCGACACTTTAAGATTGCGCAACCGCAGAACAGTCCTTGAGATATTGCCAGAAAGAGGGAAATTTCTGCAGTAATCTTGGCACGAAATAAGCCTATAGAAATAAGTTGGAAATTTGGAATGCACTTGTATCCTTAATTTTGTCTTTCTTGGTAATAAATTATCTACAAGAAGGTTGATATGAGATTTTAATGCGCTTAGGTGTGTGTATCCGTATCTGCATCCGCATTCTTGGATGAATAACTTGGAGATTTTAATTGGGATCTGATTAATAGTTATGTTTGGTAGCTGTAGGACTTGACTGAGTTGTTGTACTAATTCTTAGTTCCCAATGCTAATTATCAAGGTTTTTTTGGATAAAAACAATCCAAGTATTATATTTAATACTTAAGAATATCTCGTAAACTGTTCGTGTATTAGTGATTGGCGACATTGTCGATCCATTTGGTATACGCATGTCTCTGTCACCAACTAGCTATAGTATAAGTATCGAAAGATTTAAATATATGGATTGGATCTGCACCGGCATCGTGAAAACGACTCGGGAAAAGGACAACCCATCTCGATATGATTGCGGCCTACTTTTTCAAAAACTTTGTTATCGGCTCACCTTCTTCCTGACAAGAAGGTTGGTAATGCTTTAGAAGTGATCATTAAGTATATTTAGATCCAAGTAAGCAGACAGCAGAGATGGCTGTTGTGTCTGTCCCAGTTCTGTCCCTATCGAACGAAAATTATAAGGCTGGATTCATCATTTAACCTAATTTTTCGATGTCCAATTATCTTGAACTGGATCTAAATCTATCATGAAAGGTTATTGATAACTATGTAGTTCTTGGTAGGCCAACCCAAGAACCTGAATGAGAATGCCTTGGTTGATACTTCACACAAATTGCTGGGGGCACAATACTCAAGTGTTAGGAACCCCCCATAGAACATTAGAGCCTTTGGGACTTTCCTACTTTTCTGCATCTATCCCATGAGCAACAAGTGGGGCAAGCAAAGGCATGTTTCCAGCACAAGAAATAATGATTATGGCAGGGGAGTTGCATCTTCAGCTACAACTTTCAAGCTTTCATGTTGTGTTGGGAGAACCTGGCCACACCACCTTTAGCTGTGCACTTTGGTCAGAAATATATTGTACAGACATTGCTTTGGAACATGTGGCATCTATGAAAACTTTCCCAGAGCAACAATGTTGGGAGGAAGAATTGAGGAGGTCACCTGTGAATAAATGGAATCATCAAGCTTTATGATGGATAGGAGAAAAGGAAAAAAAAAAAGGGTAGATGATGGGAGTGCCTAAAAGAAGTCAATGTGCTTCCAATTGCCTTTCAAAAGTGGGGAAACACAAAGCACATATTTAGCTCCCTTTTTCCCTTTGTCCGAGATTCGTCGGCGTTCGCCATGGATGCACGTAATGGTAGTCGAAAAATCTTCTGGCACAGATGGTGTTTGTGCTTTATCTGACCTTTTTTTCTTTGAGTAATGCTATGGGGACATACATCTTCTTGACACTTTGTAGCCACACTGATGTGGAATTATTGGATGCCAAGAGAAGTCTTGAAACGGAGGTAATAATTGACATCCAATAATGCACTACCATATCAGTGTGGCTATGGAGTGTGTCAAGGAAAGTGTGTTCCCATAGCATTATTGTTTTGCTTTTTCGAGGTCTTTTAATTTCGGTAGTTAAGCAAAGTGAGGTGCGATACTCTTTTGTTCACTTTTCTCTTTTCATTATCTGCATTTACAGCCCATGGAGTCAACAACACGGAGCAATTCCACGACAAAGTGGGGGTGACTGACACGAGCACCACAGCGACCCCACGATTATCGATACGGCATGACCAATAACTCGTAGTATCCAACTTTTCTTTTCTTTTTTCTTGGAAAAAAATAGTAACCATAGTGTACATCAGAGTCACGCGGCATTAAGAAAAGAAGACAAGGGGGGCAGGTTTGCCACCCCCTCAATGCATCAGTGTGTGGTTAAACAAGAAAGGTTGAAGACCATGGTAATCTTGAAGGTGACACAGTTATCTATTGGGAAAGCCATTAAAAGAAAAGGGTTTGCTAGGTCCACTTCTGCTCATTTCCAGCACCATTGTGTTTTTATTATGGCATGGACGCTAGTATCTGTGTCCATTGCCAAGACTCTTTCCAAGATATCCTCGCATTGATTGATTGCAGCATGGGTATTATTAGTTAGTTTGGTTGGGAATGGTGTGGACCTTTTTCTTTTTCTTTTGCGGAGCTGTGCTTTCGTGTAAAACAAAGTTTTAAATATCGGACCGGAGATCGATCCGGTCAGGACACTAGATTGGGTCAAATTGGTCCAATCTTAGGTTAATTAGGTTTTTTTTAGGTGTCCTTTAATCCGGCTTGACAAATATCAAGGGGGATTCGAATTTGCGTCTTCCGCGCCGGCCCCTCGTTGCTACCACTAGGCCACAACCACAGACATGGTTAATTAGGGTTGAACCAGTTATATAGACTTACAATCTTATATCTACATATATACTATTTTAGAAGTTCCATATGTTTACCATTGTAGTATAGAAGTAAACATGTTAACTTTGATTGCATGTAAAGTTCAAAACAAAAGTCAAAAATCAGGATCAAGTCGGTTCAAAATGCAACTGGTCAGACGGTTCGGTGGTCTGACCGGCCGGGTTGACCGGGTTGGTCGGTTTTTTGAAAAAAAAATAAATAGTGCATCGATATTAAACTAGTCCGAAAAAGTTACTGGTTCACGCGTTGATTGGTTCAACCGGCAACTCCTGTCTGGTTTTTAAAACAGTGGTGTAAATTAACTTGTCATTTCCTACAAGGAATTCCTACATGATTTCAACAGTGATGGATAACTCTGGCAATAACCTGTTATTTCATATAAAGAAACACTGTGGAAAACCATGATAGATTATTTCAAGGTTTAGAAGAGAAATATGGATAGCAAGTGCTTAATATTCTCCTTTGAGATCTAATTATTTCATGATTGGAAAAATATTAAGCAAAGTCAAAATGGGGAGGACTCTTGTGAGGCTTATAAATTCAATAATTACAGTATCTCTCTTGCTCTCAGTCATGTTTTTATTCAATATCCATCTAAATTCTTGTGTTCTTGCTTGTGGTTGTCTTGTTTTTAGTTCGCTATCGTTTCTTGTTACTTGCTTTCATTCAAATTTTGTTGCTATTATTGTCTTTTCTTGGGGAGCTATTTGGTATGCTGACTGCAATATTTTTAAGAATTTCATGTTCCTAAAAATACAAGAGTTTTGGTATCATAAGTAAATTCTCACAAATATGACATCCAGCATAACTTTCCTTAATTATTCATCTCTTGCAAAATTATTATTATTATTATCATAATCTAGTCCCCTTGAACAATATCAATTACAATATAACACATAAGTGGTCCGGAATCGGATTTTGGTAAGTTTGTGTTTGATTGTGTTGGGTTGCATCTGGTTTGGGTTTAGGTGTGTTCGATCAAGTCCAATCGGGTTAGGTACGAGTCCAATCCTGGCCAGGTCGTGTTCTTGTTTGATTTGTGTTTGGGTGGGAAAAAAAAAAGGGTTTGGGTGGGGTCAGATCAGATTCAGCTAGAGGGTTGTACTTGGTTCATATTAGGTTTAGGGTTGGGTTTGGTCGGGTCCAAGTTATGGTTAGGCCGATTTCGGTTTGGGTTTGGGCTCAGGTTCAGGGCGACGTTGAGGTTCAGGACGTGTACGGGTTTTGGTAGGGTCGGATCATGTTTTGGTCTTGTTGGGTTCATGTTTAGGCTGGTTCGGGGAGTATGACCTGGTTTGGTTCGTACTCAGTTGGGTCGGATCATGTTTGGATCTAGCCGGATTAAGTCCAGGCTCTTCACGAAAAAAAAAAAAAAAAAGTGCCCATGGGAATATTATGCTCTTATATAATGGGAATAAGATGCCCAAGAAATTGTTAGTTAAACGTATGCCAAAAGTGATAAAATTCTAGGTGTGTTACCACTTACCAAACAGCACCAAATTGTTACATTTATCCCTACATCCCATTTCTTGTGCTATATTAGGTTTTATACAATTTAGATGTAATTTCATTCCTGTCTAGATAAGTCAGTAATAAGTTAATGTTTTTTCCCCCTTCTTAAGCAAATGAGCAAAAGCTCAGAATTAATAGTTGTTCAGTTAGGTTTGATTGAATGATTTTCATATTGATATGTATTATAGATTTAATTGTCATATATAATATTACTTGCACACACAAAAAAAAAAACTTACACACGGTCCTGAGGCTCGAATCCCCCGCCGAATGCTTGCCCACTGGCAGCGTGGTGTGAAGGCCGGCCCGGAGGGTTGTGTTCTCCTATCCGAAGCTAATTTTGGTTGCCCCTTGACCCTTATTGTGAGCCGGTCATAGAGGATCATCCGTGACCCCGACCTTGGTGGAATTACGTTGGTTGTCCTAGTAGAGAGGGGTTGCCAAAGTCCGAAGTCTTGTCCGGCTTACCTGCGTGTGTATATATATCCTTCTTATCTTACACTAATAAATTTGCACGTAAAATAATTTTTTTCTTCTGATATTGTTAAAAACAGTTTACATGTTTAATATATTAGAATTAAGATTTGTTACCTATATGTCTATATTTTATATAGAAATTGTTATAGATTTGTTTGTATTTTAATTATAATTTGCTGTTAATATATGTAAGGAAAAGAAAGGATTTTCGATTTTACGGAAGCAAGGAGAGAAAAGGGTTAATATGCTCTTATATAATGGGAATAAGACGCCCAAGAAATTGTTAGTTAAACGTATGCCAAAAGTGATAAATAGGGATGGCAATTTTTTCCAAATCCGAGGGGGACCCGAATTTTTTTTTCCCGACGGGGCCGGGTTTGGGGATTTGAAAATGGGGACGGAGACGGGGATAGGGATTAAAAGAAATCCCCGGTCGTTTCGGGGCTGGGTATGGGTATTGTACTCCCCGCTCCAATATATCCCCGACCCCGATTAATTACTATACATACAATTATTTAGACATCAATATCTTTTAAAATTACAAATTTGCCACTTTATAATATATACCGTATACTATAATCTATGAGTCTATATATAATATATTTTTAGGGTTTCTCTCTTACTCTTATTCCCAAAAGTGATAACAGGGACGGGCACGAAGAACTCGGATCCGAAAGTGTTAACGGGAATGGGGAAACCCAAATCCCAAAATGTTAACGGGGACGGGGACGGGGAATACATTATTTAATGGGGATGGGGATGGGGCCAACAAATTAAACTCGATCGGAGACGGGAGTGGGGATGGGAATTCCAACACTAATTCGGGGACATGGATATGGTCCCCTGCCCCTACCCGTCCCGTTGCCATCCCTAGTGATA
>JANAVB010006800.1:0-105000 GCA_029216955.1 Iris pallida | reverse complement strand
CTGCAAACAACGTAGCAGCTCCGTTGTTTTACATATATGATGATACATAGGTAAACTTTGGTGAATGACTTGGTTGTTAATATTTGTTTGTAGGTCGAGAGGAGTAGAGCGGAGATGATGGAGGGACGGATACGTTTTGCTGGACACGTCGTTGCTCTCGTCAACGACAGGGTGTCGAAACGGCTGAAGGCGAAAGACGAAGAGATCGAGCAGCTGAAGAAGCTGAACTGGGCACTGGAGGAGAAGATCAAGACCATGCTCACCGAGAACCAGGTCTGGCAGTACCTGGCCCAGACGAACGAGGCGACCGCCAATGCGCTGCGCGCCAATCTCGAGCACGTGCTGCAGCTGCAGCAGGTCGGCCTCGGAGAGCAGAAACTGGCAGCCGACGCCGCTGCCGACGATGCTGAATCATGCTGCGGCGACAATCTTGAGGACTTGGTGGGGACGTCGGGCGCAACGGCCGACCCGAAGAAGAAGCAGCAGCAGCTCTGCCGGAGTTGTTCTGCGCACGAGCCGTCGGTGCTGCTGTTGCCGTGTCGACACTTGTGTCTGTGCACGGCTTGCGCTCGTGCTACAGATGTGTGTCCGATATGTAATTACGTCAAAACTGGTAGTGTTAATGTAAATTTATGTTGAAAAAGGATAGATTAGATATTGTTTTTGTTATTGCTGTTTTGAAAATTTTGAACAAATCAATAATAATTTATAGGCTTTATTGTTTTTCTTTTAAAAAATAGTTTCGACTCTGTTTAGCTCTCATTTATGGATAAATTTGGTAGAAATTGTACATATGTGCGATTTCTGGTTTCAGTGTATGTCGATTGAAATTGTGTTTCTTAAAACTAGTTTGCATGTCCCTTAATATTTAAAGAATTCTAGGTATTGAACGATTCCGGTTCCAGAAGGGTTTGTCATGAAGCCAATTTTTCTTGGGGATATTTTAGCATGTGCCCCTATTCTAAATGATTGAAACTAGTATATATCCTCACTATTGTTTTTAACTTAGCAAATATCTCTATTTTTTATACGCGAGTAAAGAATTTAAGAATTTAAGATATATGTAGGACGTCGTGCGCATAGAACGGATGGCTGGACGACATCGGCTGTCGTAGGCGTCGTGAAGACGTCGGAGACGCCTTCGACGTCGTGGACGAAGCGAGACGTTGAGTTGCGGGCGTCGAAAGACGTCATGGTCGTTTCTTGGAGCGCACAGAGTGTGTGGAGTGTGCGTGTGTGACAATGATGACAAAGCCAGTGCCGACAAGATCCGTACGAAGAGTCTGAAATGATATGACGGCCGGCTAAAAATTGTATGCGAGGGACACGATTTAACTGAGCCCGCACGTGCTGGAAAATAATAGTGGGAGCATATGCAAGTTTCAATATTTGGAATGGAGGCATTTGCTAAAATAAGCCTATTTTCTTTCTTTCTTGTGACTCCATCTAAAGCATCAAAAGTTAGTCGATTTAATCTTTGTCCATGCAAAATGCGGGTCGGCGCACGCATGCGCGCGCACAAACCGTGTGCTTTTGCGCGCGCATGTACACCCACGCGATGGCGTGTGGCGGCTCCGTCCCACTCTCCTCCTGCTCCGTATTCGACAGTCCTGTCGTCGTGCCCGCCTGCCCGAGCGACGACCCTTCACCTTCTCTCCCCCTCCCCTCCCCCCCCCCCCCCCCCCCCCCCCCCCCCCCCCCCCCAACTCCTGCTCCGCTTCAGACCAGCCGGCCGCCGGTCAAACCGCTGCGCACGTGCACAGCGCCAGCGCTAGCAAAGTAAGACGGTTGTTGTCCATATTCCATAGTTAGAAATATCCTTCACCGAAGATAAGACTACATGGTCAAAAGATTGATAGCCAAATTGGCGCTCGAATTTTGAAATGACACGACGAACGAAAAAATTGTGTTCGAACTCGGTTCGACTAAACTATCGAACAAGCTTTATTCGGGCCGAGCTTAAGATCGAGCTCAAAAATGGTGTTTGAACTCAGTTTAATTATAGGCTCCAAAACGACCGAGCTCGACTAGATTTAGCTTTCGAGCTCGGACGAACACTAACCGAGTCCGAGCCAAGACCGAACCAAAGCCATATTAAACTGGTTGTACGGTTACTCTCAAGACTTTATTAAATTATTTATGTTGTTTACATCATAAATTTACCATCGTATAAGTAACAGAAAAAAGAGAGAAAAATTTCTAAGACAAAATTTATACACATCCATAAAAACATATACTATGAAAAGCCCTAATGAGAGAAAGAGAGTCGAGCTTGGGCTCGTTCGCGAACAAGACCGAGTCAAATAAGCTATGGTCGAACTCGGTTCGAACATCACTTTGAACAAAAAAAAAAATGATCGAATTCGATATCGACCTGACCACGACGAACGAACTTCGAACCGAATTTGGTCCGAGCCGAACGCGAGTCGAACACGAATTGTTTGAACCGTTTTACAGCCCTAAATGTGTCGAGTAGGTTCGATAGTTGTTCGTCGTTCCCTGTTGTTAGACTTACGACGGAAGAATGGTTGGGATTTGATAACGTCACAAGGAGAGCATTTTTATGTCCCGCATTGATTTTGTTGGATAAGATAATTCCACAAGATTTGAATTTTTACAAATTTCTCTTACTTTAGAATTTGTAAGGAGGAGGATCCAAATCACCCACTTACTCAATAAACATTATGGTTTCTTTACAGTGACTCGGTTCCTCTCAAATGCAACATGAGCACATGACTTTTCTCTAGCGACATGGTACCCATCAAAGCAACACATCAGTTCAAAAGCTGGTAAACTATACTTTTGGTCATTCAATGTTTAAAAATTTATCGAACTCAACTAGTTCTTATGGTCAGTGAGAAGAGATATAACCTCCTTAATTAGGCGGACGGTCTCGAAATCGAACCGCAGAGAAAGCGAATGTGTGCGTGTAAAAATTGCAAAAGTGGCTCCAAATGACATGCAACGCAGTGTGCACCAAATTTCGTGTGTTATGCCGAACATCGTAAAAGAAAATGTTTGAAAATTTTAAGTTTTAGCCGTTCGATGTATATTTTTTCACACTTTGAGTGACTAAAATTTAAATATTTTAAATATTTGGTGTCAATATATATTTGTGGAAGAACAATTTTAGCCTCCATACGAATTCAAATATAATTCTTCTTATGCAAATATAAAGTCTCATATTGTTTATGTTTCTCCTGTGTTGTTCTGCTGTGGCAATGAATGGCACACTTTATTGGCATTGGGCATGGGAATATAGGGCCCTACCACACGGTGGGCTCATATGTCCCTCCACCAGAGTCATGCATTCCACCACATGGGTTTCTGTACTTATGCGTCCTTGCTAAATTCTAATTTATTTCAGTCCAACTTTACTATAAATTTTTAGAAGATCCAATATAATACAAAAAAAACTTGTGGTAGATTTGTCATGGGATCTGATAAGTGTAGTTAGAGCATCATTAATAGATAGATGGAGCTCAAAAATTAGGGGTGCAACACGGACGGACTAAATCCGAGTCCGATCGGATAAATTCTATAATGGGTTGAATTATGGTTGAAGATATTCGATTTCGAATTCGGATTTGGGTTCAAATATTTGAACCCGATCATAAATCGAGTTGGGCTCGGATTCATGTGTCGGACTACCCGAAAAATTCGAAACCCGACTTTTATATATATATATATATATATATATATATATATATATATATATATATATATATATATATATATATATATATATATATATATATATATACACACTTCTTCAATAAAAAAGTGTAAATCCTAAATTTCTTTATCCAAACTTTTCAACTCTTTGTCCCAAATCTTATTTCAGTTTGTATTTTGTAATAATCAAGACTTGATTGCTATTTGATTATGTGTTTAATATTACTTTTGTATAAAATTATTTAATTAGTATATTAGAGCCCGTTAAATCCGATGGACCCGACCCACCCGAGTTTAACCCGAGCCAAATCCGATCCTCCAGACTTGGTCATGGGCTTCATATGTTGAACCCGAAGTCGGGCCGGGCTTGGGCTCGAACTAGGCTTATGATTCATCGGGTTGGGCTCGGGTTGACCTCAAGTCCGACCAACCCGCTCGAGTTGCACCCTATCAAAAATACATGTTGAAGTCCAAATTTATAATATATAAAAATAAAAACTAAATAAAAATTTGATACTCTCAACTATTCAAGTTTTTCAACTTAATATTCTTAACTTTGACAGGTACTAACTTAATACCATCAACCATTGAAATTTTTTATCTTAATACTCTCTATTAGTTCAAACGTTAAATTTTATGTTATTTTTTGGGGAGGACTAAAATAATCCTTCCTCCTGCCTCCTCCTCTACATACAACCCCCAACCCCTTCCCCCGGTGAACACACACCCCCACCCCAAATTTGCCATCGTGTCCTGCCTCGACGAATCCCGCGCCCCCTGGCAAACACTGCACCTGTCCGCCCAACGCCACCGTTGCTCACCACCGCACCAGCACCGTCCGTGTCTGCGCCCGTCGCCACCATTGCTCGCCAACATGCTGCTCGCCCTCTCCCACCCGCCTGCCAGCGCGCACGCGCCCACCTGCACACGTCCACGCCCGCGCGTTGCTGCTGCTGCTCGAGCTGCGCCCCCATCTGGTCGCCAGTACCAGAGAGAGAGGGGAGGAGAGAGAGAGAAAGAGAGGACGAGGGACATTTTTATCATTTTATCTCTTCAATTAACATTGTTAGGACAAAAATGGAGAGAGGGTATTAAGTTAGTATCTATCAAAGTTGAGAGTATCAAGTTGAAAAACTTGAATAGTTGAGGGTATTAAGTTGTAGTTTAGCCGAAAATAAATATAGAATGTCCGTATGACAATAGTAGAAAATGATAAAATGATCTTTGGTTATAAAGATTGTGTGGTCAAAAAAATAATGTGATAACAAAAAAAAACATGAAATCTAGAATATATAAATTTTGGACTCCAAATTTAGCCTACTATTATACAAAATGAGTTCCTAAATTCTTAGTGTAGAAATTTTCAGGCCCAAGTTGTAGCTCTTGTGGCTGGGATGGAATCATTATGGTGCTTCAATTGAATCTTACTACTATACAAAATGAGCTCCTACATTCTAAATCTAGAATCTAGAAATTGGGATGAACCTTACTATTGATGCTCTTATAACAAAAGTATGATGTACATATAAGAGGGAGCTGATCAACTGTCTCCAAAATGGATGTTCCAACCATCTCTTCTTTTCTATGTATGCAATTTTTATATTTTTATTTAAGAACTAAATAATTCTGGATACAAAAAATTGTATTCATAGGAGAGAGGAGATGGTTGGAACACCAAATTTGGGGATAACATATATGTTTAGGAAACATATCTCTTGTCTTCAAATCATGTGTATCAAACATGTCTCGTCTCATATAAAATGTAAATTCCACTAATTTATGGATGTTATTTTTTAAAATAAACACCGGAACCTACATTTTTATAGAAAAAGAAAAATTTTGGTACACAGAATTTATGAACAACAAATTAGCTCTCATATTAGACTTTCCGAAAATTATTGCAAGTTATGAAAAAATATATTTAGTTTGACTAAGACAACTATAGGATACAAATTTGTTCTTTACATTACATGTATACAAAGATGGAAGAATAGAAAAAATAAAATGATAATCTAAGACTAGAAATCTTCGTGCTATACTCCTAGTAAATCGATTCTAAAAATTATTTATGATTAGTATTATCTAAAAATGATATTTTAAAAATTATTGACCTATCGTGACAATTTTTTTTTAGATCATGTATGCACATGTTAGGAAGACCACTTCGTTTATTGTACGACATGTACATATGTTAGGAAGACCACTCCATTTTAATCGTTAGCAATTCCTGCTATGTCAGACATACTCATATCGATTAATCTCGATCATCCTTTATCCACTCGTCTTTCGTTGCATAATACAACCATATTTTGTGAAATAAATATGATAAGAATCCTACAACCTTACACCATTCGAGCATCAAAATTTGATGTCTTTTGTTTGGGAGCAGATCTGTTGGTCCCAAATATAATATTCTAAATTTGTTATCTCTCTTATAAAAATATAATTTCATCGATTTTATGTAAGATATAGTTATAATCTATATTTTTACAGTAGAGGAAACAGATTTGAAATACCATATTTAAAAATAGCACATTCCATCTCGATTTGCCATTCAAAGGAAAATAAATAAATATAGAAGTTGCAGAAAGAAGGAGCCCTTTCGGTGGCATGTAAGTAATTTTGGTGTAAACAAATAAAATTTTGGAAGAGGTCAAATATGGACGCATATGATAATGTGAAATCATATTGCTAAACTAAAGAATGTCAATTAACCCTATAGTATAAAGAAATAAGATTTTGGTAGAAGTCAAATATAGTAATGTCAAATCATATTTCTAAATTATGGAAGTAGTAAGAGTAGAATTGCGTAAAATATCTAACAGCATACCTCACATCCTTACAAGAATAATATACATACTTTTCTTGGATTAGTATTATCATCTTATTATATTGTACATGTACATCATGTCTCGAATAATATTATGAGGTTTAACGGCAATACTATGTTGTTCGTGCATTTGCACCGCAGTTCTGAATCGCGGCTCATATGTCGTCCCTCCATTGGAGGTGGGAGGAGGGACGCAGAATTTTCAGATGAGATCGATGTAGTGCAGGAGGGCCATGGGGGCATGCACACGATCAAGCCTGTGGACAATTTTTTTTTGGGAAGATTTATGAAATGCCCAAAAACTAAAAAAGTTTTATGTAAAATCCACCGCTAAAAAAACTTTCATCGCGTGTCCAGAATTAGAGAAACTTATCCAAAGCGGATTCCAAATGACCATTTTGCCCTTCCTTTTAATTTATTGGAAACACCCACAAAACTGCTCTTAAAAAAACGTTTCAATACTCCATCTTCTTCCATACGCTGCTCACTTTCGAATCTAGGTTTTCTCCTCAAAAATCTTCAAAAACTCGTCGAAAAATTTCGGAAAGACCGGGACGAACGACAAAAGTGCTAAAACGGAGGTCCAAACATCATTTTTTTTGCGAATCTAAAATTTCGGAAGGCCGTCTAACGATGAATCTGTTACTTTCAGTCTCCTCGACGATACGCTCATTTTGCGACAAACGGGACCTCGTTTCGACCTCCCAGTCAAAAGTTATGGCCCTCCAAAGTTTCAGCTAACCATAAAATGCAGGAGAATGGCATTCTCCGTCTTAATTTACACGGAGAATGACCATTCTCCGTCTTAATTAGGACGGAGAATGACATTCTCCGTCTTAATTTACACGGAGAATGGTCATTTCAGTGTTAAAACGCAGGAGAATGACCATTCTCCGTGTTAGAAACACGGAGAATGCCATTCTCCGTGTTAAATGAAACGGAGAATGTCATTCTCCGTGTTAAATAAAACGGAGAATGCCATTCTCCGTCCTAATTAAGACGGAGAATGGTCATTCTCCGTGCTAAATTAAACGGAGAATGACCATTCTCCGTCTTAATTAGGACGGAGAATGCCATTCTCCGTGTAATTTATCACGGAGAATGGTCATTCTAGTGTTAAAACGCAGGAGAATGACCATTCTCCGTGTTAGAAACACGGAGAATGCCATTCTCCGTCTTAAATAAAACGGAGAATGCCATTCTCCGTCCTAATTAAGACGGAAAATGACATTCTCGGTCCTAATTAAGACGGAAACGGAGAATGTCATTCTCCGTGTTAATTAGGACGGAGAATGGCATTCTCCGTCTTAAATAAAACGGAGAATGGCATTCTCCGTCCTAATTAAGACGGAGAATGGCATTCTCCGTCCTAATTAAGACGGAGAATGCCATTCTCCGTCATTCTCCGTCCTAATTAAGACGGAGAATGGTCATTTCCAGTGTTAAAACGTGTAATTTAGTTTTTTCAGGAATAAAGAGTTTCGTTCTTCTTTCAAAGCGATGATAATTCTTATGGAAAAGAAGAAGAAAGATCTTCTCTCCACAATTGAAGATCTGAGTTCAAATGTCTCCACGATGAAGATGATGATGATGGTGATGATGATGACGAGCGATGATCTGAGTTCGACTGAAGAAAAACACACCGAACTACGAACGATCTTTGCGATCTCTGTTGAATATGAGAGCAATGGAATTCAGATTTCCCGTGAAGAAGAAGAAGACGAAAATCGCAATCCAGATCTGAGTTTTTTGAATTCAAATACATATAGATGACCAATTCGCGCGGAGGGATAGTTTCGGTATTATAAAAATAGCAGTTTCTAGCGGGTGGCATCTAAAAGGGAATCTTGGAATATTTAACGTGAAAATACTTAATTCTGGGTATTTCATAAAACTTATCCAGCGGGTGGACATTTCATAAAAGCCCACCCCGAAATTGGGTTTCTCAGCAATTTTCAGTTTTTTTTTTTAAAGTTTAAATTGTTGTATAGAGTAACGTCAAATCATATTGCTAGGTATCTTAAATTTTAAATTGATAAATAGGGCAGTGTCAAATCATATTGCAGATGGTTTTAGTACTGTTTTTAAGAAGGGTGTTTTTTTGATACAAATTTCTCAAATTCTATCCATTTCTAATCTTTTAAATTGTATTATTTGAAATAAGACTCCTTAAATGTTTTCAACTTAAACCGTTCCAGAGTTGATAGAAATCTAAGCTCGTAATTTAAATGCACTTTACCCTAACTATAAGTAGACAATTACTATTTTGCCTAGGTTAGTAGAATGTATTTGAATTTTTTTAGGTTTTGATTGAAGAGGGGATGAGTAAAGGAGGAAGTGGGTAGCCGAAAGTGTTGGTATTGGATAGGATTTTCAATTATGTGAAGAACACCCTGGAGAGCTACGAGCGGTATTCGTGTGTCGGTAAAATTCGAAAAGTAGAAGACGACAAATGTGACACAATTTGAGAATGTTAGATTCTGGACAGTATTGTATCAGTGGTAACGGTACACCGTCACATCTTATCCAGAGTTGGAAAAAATCTAAGCTCATAGTTGACTTTAACTATACTAGACAATAACAATTTTGCCTAGGGGTTAGTAGAATGTATTTGAATTTTTTTAGATTTTGATTGAAGAGGGGATGAGTAAAGGAGGAAGTGGGTGGCTTGAGTTGGAAACTTTTTTTTTTCTTCCAAATTTTAGCCAAGTGAGTTGGTTTGAGAAAAAAATTTCGCCAACTCACTTGGCTTGAGAGTATTTTTCGCCAAGTGAGTTGGCTTGGAAAAATAATTTTGCCAACTCACTCTGCTTGAGAGGGATGGGATGACTTGGATGTGGATTAAAGTTTCGCCAACTTAATTGGAGAATATGTTCCAACGACTAATTTGTTGCCCGTTGTATTTTTCAGTCTGAGAGACTAATGGCTAATTTTTTGTCCGTTGTATTTTTCAACATGCCTATAAAACTCTTCTAAGAGAGCAATCTCTACCTCACTTGTTAGAAGATTGAGAATAAGTGAGAGAGGCAGAACAAGAGATGCGTGAGGTAGAGATTGCCCTCTTAGAAGAGTTTATAGGCAGGCTGAAAAAAACGAGCAAAAAACTAGCCGTTGAACCTATTGTTGGAGTGGGTGGGGTTCCCACCTATGTGGAGAATACCCCGGAGAGCGACGAGCGCCATCCGTGTGTCGGAGAAGCTTGGGGAGTGCATGGATTTTATTTTGGTACATATATGGTAAGGAAATATATGATTGAATTTCCATATTTACTTTGATTATATATTTATGATTGGACCCTTCATATAGTAGCTTTCCATATTATTGGGTTTTCAATTATGGTAAGCTAATTATGATTGGATTTCCATTAAATATATGATTGATTTATATTGGAAGTTTCCATATATATTGGCCTTCCATGTATGGGTTACCAAGGGCTTATAAAAGGGTGATGCATGCTAGTTGTAAAATCATCTCAAAACAAAGAGTGCTTTACAATCTTTGAGAGAGAGAGAGGATTAAGGACTATTGTGAAGGAGAGATTGCTTCGAATAATTTTTCGGCATCTCTTGTTCTTCGGAGTCCGCAATAAAAAATTTCTTCTTTCAAGTGAGTTGTGGTGATCCGTGTTGGATCGGGAGGAGCTTGTAGAGGGTGTATTCTCTTTATTCCATTAGTGGAGGTTCTTCAGGGTTGGACTCCGATCGTCCCGTGGTTTTTCCCGCAAGGGTTTTCCACGTCAAAAATCTTTGTGTCTGCGATTGTGTTTGGCGTTTTTGGTTTGTGTGCTTTTGCTCGGTTCTCTCGCAGGACTTTCTGGTTTGGGAGAACGGTTTCCGCGCTTCGTTCCCAACAGAGTGGTATCAGAGCTTTGGGTTCAAAGAAGTGTCAGGAGTTGACAGTCAAACCAGGAAGCAGAGATGGACGCGAAGCCGGTGCGCATGGTAAACCTGAACGGTACCAACTACCATTATTGGCGGAGCAAGATGAAGGATTTGCTGTTCGTCAAGAAGCTGCATCTTCCAGTATTTGCATCCGAGAAGCCCAGTGACAAATTCGATGAGGACTGGAACTTCGAGCATATACAGGTGTGTGGGTACATGCGGCAGTTCGTTGACGAGAACGTGTACAACCACGTTGCCAATATTGAGCATGCGAAGACGTTGTGGGAGAAGCTGGAATCTTTGTACGCAAAAAAGACCGGGGTAAATAAATTGTTCCTGATCCGGACGATGATAGGTCTGCGGTACAAAGATGGTGCATCCATTACGGATCACTTGAGTGAGTTCCAGGGCGTGGTGGACCATCTATCCTCGATGGGAGTCAAGTTCGATGATGAGGTTCAAGGACTTTGGTTGCTATGTACATTGCCAGACTCGTGGGAGACCGTACGAGTATCTATGATCGCTTCTGCTCCGGAAGGCGTGGTCAGTCTGGAGTTTGCCAAGAGCGGGGTACTGAATGAAGAGATGCGGAGACGTTCTTAGGGTACTTCATCCACATCCCATCACTCAGAGGCACTAGTTTCGGAGAGCCGCGGAAGGGGCAAAAGCAGGGGTCCAGGTGGTGGCAGAGACAAGAGCAAGGGGAAGTCCAAGGGTCGGTACGAGGACTCGGAGTGTTACCATTGTGGCAAGAAGGGCCACATCAAGCGGAATTGTTTCGCTTGGAAGAGAGAGAAGAAGGGCGACAAGGGGAAGCAAGATGAGAACACTACAGTAGCGGCTTCGATACATGGAGGCGATGTGATCGTCGTAGGTGATGAGGTTATCACAAACCTCGCCTGCGATGAAAATTCTTGGCTGGTGGACTCAGGGGCTTCAGCGCATGTATCTCACAACAGGGCACTATTTACCACTTACACGACAGGCGACTGTGGAGTGTTGAAGATGGGCAATGGAGATGTGTCAAAGGCGGTTGCCATTGGAGATGTGCATTTGAGGACGAAGACGGGTGCAGTTCTTGTTCTCAAAGGTGTTCGTCATGTCCCTGATATCCGTTTCAACCTGGTGTCGGTTGGAAGGTTGGATGATGAGGGATTCTTCAGTCTCTTCGGAAATAGTCAGTGGAAGCTTTCCAGAGGTTCGATGGTGATTGCCAGAGGAAGCAAGAAGTTTGGTCTCTACTATATGGAGGGGAGCGCACAGGGGGCACAGGAGGTGAACGCAGTTAGTGATGCGTCTACCGAGTTGTGGCACAGGCGGCTCGGCCATATCAGCGAGAAGGGGATGAGCTACTTGGTGAACAGGAAGGTGATTCCAGGGCTCAAGTCTACAAAGTTGGAGAAGTGCACGCACTGCTTAGCTGGGAAGCAAAATAGGGTGTCTTTCCAAAGTCACCAAAGTTCAAGGAAGCCGGCGTTGCTCGAGTTGATTCACTCGGATGTCTGCGGTCCTATGAAGGTAAAATCTTTTGGTGGTGCTTCTTACTTTGTAACTTTTATTGATGACTGTTACAGGAAGGTTTGGGTCTATGCCTTAAAGACCAAGGATCAGGTGCTGCCTACTTTCAAAGAGTTTCAGGCCTCTGTTGAAAGAGAGACGGGCAAGAAGTTATTGTGTGTTCGGTCTGACAATGGCGGCGAATACATCGGTCCCTTTGACGCTTATTGCAGAGAGCAGGGGATACGACACCAGAAGACTCCGCCAAAGACACCTCAGCTCAATGGTGTAGCGGAGCGCATGAACAGGACACTGATGGAGAGGGTGCGGTGTGTTTGCTGTCAGAAGCAAACTTGCCGGGCAGTTATTGGGGTGAGGCTCTTCTCACAGCTGCTTATGTTATTAATTTGTCTCCTCGTGCTCCTTTGTCGGGTGATGTGCCTGACAAAGTATGGTACGACAAAGAGCCGTCATACAATCACGTGCGAGTGTTTGGCTGTAAGGCCTTCGTGCATGTACCGAAGAATGAGAGGACCAAACTTGAGCCGAAGACGAGGCGATGCGTCTTTGTCGGCTACGGTCGGGATGAGTTTGGCTATAGACTCTACGACCCGATGGAAAGAAAGCTCTACAGAAGCAGGGACGTGGTGTTCGTCGAGGATCAGACCATGACCAACACTCAGGATTTCGAGACGCCTTCTGAGGCTGAGGAATTGCCTGAGTTAGAGTCATTTCGCTTCAAGCAGTTTCCAGAGGACATCGCAGAGGATCCCATTATGGGGGAGCCAGTACATGGAGTTGCTCCCAACCTTGATCATCAGCCTGCTGATGGTGGTCAGGGTGTCCCTTAGAAGGATGAGCATGCCGGGGAGGCAGTTCCTGAAGGGAAGGAGGCTGTTGGTATACAGCCAGCACCAGTGGCTCCACTGAGAAGGAGCGACAGAGATCGTCGACCATCTACGAGATACTCACCAGATGAGTATGTGCTATTGACTGACGGGAGAGAGCCCGAAAGCTTTGCAGAGGCTATGGAAGACGAACACAGGCAGGAGTGGATGGAGGCCATGCAGGAGGAGATGAGTTCCTTGCACACTAATTCCACTTATGAGCTGGTGCGGTTGCCAAAAGGCAAGAAGGCTTTGAAGAATCGATGGGTGTTTAGAGTGAAGCAGACGGATGATGCTACTCGCCCTCGATACAAAGCGAGACTGGTAGTCAAAGGCTACGGTCAGCAGAAAGGCGTGGATTATGATGAGATCTTTTCGCCTGTCGTCAAGCATTCGTTTATTCGGGTGGTGCTAGCATTAGCAGCCAGTCTCGACTTGGAGGTCGAGCAGATGGACGTGAAGACGGCATTCCTCCACGGTGATCTTGAGGAGGAGTTGTACATGGAGCAGCCAGAGGGATTCTGTGAGAAGGGCAAGTCACATTTGGTCTGCCGGTTGAGAAAGAGCTTGTATGGTCTGAAGCAGGCTCCGAGGCAGTGGTACAGGAAGTTCGAGTCGTTTATGGGGGAGCATGGTTATGCACGGACGACGTCGAACCATTGTACATTTGTGAGGTATTTTGCCGAGGATGATTTTATTATTTTATTGCTTTATGTAGATGATATGCTATTAGTGGGTCGGAATGCCACTAGGATAGCGGAGTTGAAGCGCCAACTGGACACGGCCTTCTCTATGAAGGATTTGGGCGCAGCGAAGACTATTCTTGGGATGGAGATCAGCCGAGAGAGAGAGGCTAAGCTGCTACATTTGTCCCAAAAGAAGTACATTCATCGGGTACTTCAGCGTTTCGGTATGGACGGGTCGAAGAAAGTGAGTTGCCCCCTTGCGGCTCACTTTAAGCTCACTGAGGAGCAGTGTCCATCTAGCGAGGACGAAAAGGAAGATATGGAGCGGGTTCCATATGCCTCAGCTGTGGGAAGTCTTATGTATGCTATGGTGTGTACGAGGCCAGACATCGCTCATGCAGTTGGTACAGTTAACAGGTACCTTTCAAATCCTGGAAGGGTACATTGGAGTGCGGTCAAGTGGATTTTACGATACCTTCAGGACACTGCCAATTGGAGACTTTCTTTTGGTGGTGACGAGCCGAAGCTGGTTGGGTATACTGACGCTGATATGGCTGGAGATGTAGACACGAAGCGATCGACTTCGGGCTATGTGATGATGTTTGCTGGAGGAGCGGTATCGTGGCAGTCGCGGTTGCAGAAGTGTGTTGCCTTGTCGACGACAGAGGCAGAGTACATTGTGACGACGGAGGCTTGCAAGGAGTTGCTGTGGATGAAGAAGCTGCTGCAGAAAATAGGACTGAAGCAAGAGCAGTATACTTTGCTTTGCGACAGTCAAAGTGCTATTCACCTTGTGAAGAACCAGACATTTCATAGTCGGTCCAAGCACATCGAGACTCGGTATCATTGGATACGGGATGTGGTTGAGAAGAAGGATGCGGCGCTTGAGAAGGTTCATACTGATGACAATGGAGCGGACATGCTCACGAAGGTTCTTCCGAGGGGGAAGTTTGAGTACTGCAGGCAGATCGTCGGGATGACGACCTCCTCCATATAGTTGTGAAAGGGGAGATTTGTTGGAGTGGGTGGGGTTCCCACCTATGTGGAGAATACCCCGGAGAGCGACGAGCGCCATCCGTGTGTCGGAGAAGCTTGGGGAGTGCATGGATTTTATTTTGGTACATATATGGTAAGAAAATATATGATTGGATTTCCATATTTACTTTGATTATATATTTATGATTGGACCCTTCATATAGTAGCTTTCCATATTATTGGGTTTTCAATTATGGTAAGCTAATTATGATTGAATTTCTATTAAATATATGATTGATTTATATTGGAAGTTTTCATATATATTGGCCTTCCATGTATGGGTTACCAAGGGCTTATAAAAGGGTGATGCATGCTAGTTGTAAAATCATCTCAAAACAAAGAGTGCTTTACAATCTTTGAGAGAGAGAGAGAGGATTAAGGACTATTGTGAAGGAGAGATTGCTTCGAATAATTTTTCGGCATCTCTTGTTCTTCGGAGTCTGCAATAAAAAAATTTCTTCTTTCAAGTGAGTTGTGGTGATCCGTGTTGGATCGGGAGGAGCTTGTAGAGGGTGTATTCTCTTTATTCCATTAGTGGAGGTTCTTCAGGGTTGGACTCCGATCGTCCCGTGGTTTTTTCCGCAAGGGTTTTTCACGTCAAAAATCTTTGTGTCTGCAATTGTGTTTGGCGTTTTTGGTTTGTGTGCTTTTGCTCGGTTCTCTCGCAGGACTTTTTGATTTGGGGGAACGGTTTCCGCGCTTCGTTCCCAATACCTATTCTCCAATTAAGTTGGCGAAACATTAATCCGCGAAATTATTTTCCCAAGCCAACTCACCTGGCGAAAAATACTCTCAAGCCAAGTGATTGGAATTTTTTTTTTTTCTCAAGCCAACTCACTTGGCTAAAATTTGGAAAATTTTGCCAACTCAACGTAAAGTACTCTCAAGCAAATTGAGTTGGCGATCCATCACTCAAATTGAAAATTTTAGAATTTTTTTCCTTTATATGTATTTTCATACAACTTTCTTCTCTTATATGAAAAAAAAAACTGCTCTAATTTTGACCGTCCTCTCTTAATTTCAAGCGAAGAAGTCTCGAATTTTGATCTCCTTGAAATGCAAATCCTATAACACTTCTTAGTTAACTAAAAAATATGTTATTTATCATCCATTTTTCCGGATAATATCATCTTCCAAGACGTGTCAGAGCTCATTTTTATTTAAAACTAGATTTGGAATAAGAACTAAAATACATCATATAAATTTTCTAGATTGAACTCTTTTGAAAGGATATTAAAGAAAATCAAATTAGCGGTTCTCTTGTTCACATATATAATTATACCCTCTTTAAGTTCCACATAATTTAGTTCAAAATTATGGAGAGAAAAAAAAAATAAAAAGTGCATTTTTTTATCAGATAAATATCCACCACATGATAAATATCCAATAAAAATTAAACTAAATTATGTGTTTGGATATATGTGTGTTTAAATGATGCGTTTGGATATTTATTAGATGAAAAAAAGGAGCACAATGAAAAAGAAAAGAAGCACAATTAATTTTTTCCCCATAATGTTAAAGTAAATTATGTAGAGTTTAAAGAGGATGTATAACTATATATATGAGCAAGAGAAACCATTAATTAATTTGATTTTCTTTGACATTCTTCAAAACAGTTAAATCTATTTTTTATTTTATTTTTTTAAGATTACATTTCCTCATATTCACAATTTTTTTCTTCTTCCAAATGTAGTTGAAAATAAAATAAGAAATAGAGATGGCAAATAAAATTCACGTCTTGAAGATGGTATCACCCAAAAGACTTGGGTCATGAAGAACAAATCTTCTAAAATAATTCTTAGAAAATACTCTAAAATGGTTGCACGTATCTAAATAATAACAAATTGGATAATTTGAATAAGGTTATCATATTTATAACCTAATTAGACTTTGTGTACTGGATTTGTTCGTTCTGCGATGCATTTTAGTGACAAACATTCGTCACTAAAAGTCGAATTTCGTCACTAAACAATTTTGAGTACCCAAACCCATCAACGGACAAATCCAGTATCCAAAGTTTAATTAGATCTAAATTTGGTCCCGTTATACAGAAAAATTCTAATAAAGTTTAAGTGCATGACATCAGAGTTATAATCTGATATATATATTAGCTGAAAAGTAGTACATAATAACTTGGGTAAATAGTAAAACAATAATACTAAATTTACTACCAAATTTTTACAACCTTATTACAAACTATTCTACTTCCTGCTAATACGGTCCCATCTGGCTCCACCTTTCTCCTTCCCACTCCAATGGAGACCGATTACGTAACAAGTTGTAAAAAAAATGTAACCCTTTGGTTTAGTCATAGCTTTACCCATAGTAAAAACCTTAGCTTCCAACCCAAACCCCACACATGATGATGAGAGTACAGAGGGTGAGTAGTACTGGAGACAATCAACATAGTTGTTGTGGTGCTGCTGCAAAATATGATGATAATGCAAGTCATTCACTGCTCCCATGTGGTCACCCCCATGCATGCACCCCACGCCCACCCCCCACCCCCACCCCCACCCCCACAGCACTGCAGAAATTAAAAACTAAAGAAAAGCAGCACTGCTGCTTGATTTTCCTGCACTTCACACCTGCATTGGAGTGTGTGAGGCTCCTCCTCTGCTCTGCTCCTGCTCCTGAATGCTGATGATGGTGCAGTGGACCTGCTGGGGAGCCTTTTTCTGGGTGTTTTATTATGGTCAGTTCAATGTCCAAGCACTCACTTCTACAGAGAAACTAAATAAATGTACAGATACTCACTGCAGACATGGTCCTGCATCTTGTCTCCATCCACAGGCAGGCAGCAGGGATCCATCACCCCTTCCTTGTCATGCTGCATCCATCCCAATCCCATCCTCTTGTACTGCCTACATGTGCATAACATCCCAAATTTTTCCTTCAAAAACATTACAATTTAATAAAATTGTACTCAGAGCACCAAAATTTGTTGAGAAACAAAATGTTCATAGTAGACTAATTAGGGTTTAGACCCTGAATTTTATACTAGTTTAGAATTTAAGTTCTGATATGTCCAATTGAAAAGTTTTGATTCTGAATATCTTTTTGTTTCTTTTTTCTATTATACTCCTCCTTCATGTTTGATAAATTTTTTCATATATAGGTCATGGAGGATATATAATGGAAAAAAAAGAAAACAAAAAAATAATAATCTAGGACTAAACTCTCCAATTAGACATGTAAGGACTTAAACTCTAAACTGTTATAAAATCCAGGGTCTATATGCTAATTAGCCCTTTATAATAAGAAGGCTCTCTTAACGATCCCAATTTTGTGCTAAACAGTCCAAAAAAAAAAAAAAAAATCTAATTTACACAGAAAATAATATTGTTCCAGCAATGTATATAAATTAAGAAAACGTTTCTTAGACAAACTTTTAAGAAAATATTTTAAAAAAAATTCATATAAGTTTTTATATTTTCATAATTTACATATAAATATATATTTTCGATTTGTTCGCAAGGATAAGGACTCACATCTTCAAATCACATCTTCAAATTCATATAAACTTTTAAGAAGGCTCTCTTTCGTACGGATCTCGTATCGCGACGAGACCTACGTCGTTGGATCCGCATCGTCAAATTACTCTACTGAGGATATTTTTAACAAGTTTTTCGAAAATTTTAAGGAACGTCACTCGAGGGACCCGCGGATGCCCACTTCAATCGCAAAATCTGTTGAAAATATTTTCACAGGAATAATTTGATGTTGCGGATCCAATGACGTAGGGCTCGTTGCGATATGAGATCCGCACGAAAAGATGTTAGACCTTACCGTTGCGATCAAATTGAAAACATATTTTATATGTAATTTATAAAAACATAAAAAAATCTTATATAAAAATTATAAAATAAATAAATAAATATGCACATAGTTTTGATATCTCAACATCGGAAGTTAATTATCAAGATTGGAATTCGGTACTCTAGTGCTGGATATCTATCTATGGATTCTTGCTCAATTCTATGCTACGATGGTCGAGCATACATCGATAATTAACTACTGATTGATCAAGAGATGAGATGTATGTAATCCAACAGTTTTTTTATTGACGCGTTTTAAAAATCAGTATTAGTAACTCATGAGTTACCCTAGGGCCTTTTGTTATCATATTTCCCTTTGTTTTCACATATATTCTGACGTGCAGTTGTCATCTTGCCCTCTGCTTTTTTACCATGTGTTGGGGCCTTCCCCTCCCAAGCTGAAAGTGAAAGGAAATGGGGGTGGTGGCATAATGTGGGAGGTGTGTACATGTTCATGGAGGTGTGTACATGTTCATGATGACCCAAAGGGAAAGGTTCATGGGTGCTTTCTCCCTCCCTCTCCTCTTGTGAATGAATGAATGAAAGAAAATGGGCACGCATCTTAAAGATTTGATGTGGTTGGCTTCCTCCTTTTCTTCTTTTTTTTTCCTCTTCCTCCCACACCCACTCCTTGTCTTTGTTCTTAAGTGGCCCCTCCAAAGCATTCATATGACAACTCATTTGCCCATCCTTACTATTCTTCTTGCAAATGATAAAAAAAAAAATCAGCTACCACCTTACCTATAAAATCATCTCTTGGGGGACTCCCTCCTCCAATGCATTTACCTCCAATGTTTTAAAAATCGGACTAGACCAATCGGTTGAACCAGTCAATTTGTGAATCATAATATCGATTTTTTTTCTTTTCAAAAATCCAGTCAATCTGATTGACTCGAACAATCAGATCACTGAACCGTCTGATCAAGTTGAATTTTGAATCGATTTGACCCTCACTTTTGACTTTTTTTTGGAGTTCACATGCAATCAAAGTTAATATATTTGCTTATTGACTAATTCTACTGTGACAAACTTACAAAACTTCTATGTAATTGTGTACTATGTAATATATATTTAATGTAAGATTGTAAATCTATATAAGTGGTTCAACCAAGATTACTCCATTAGTTGGACCGATTTGATCCAATCCAGTGTCTTAATCGTGGTCTTAGTTGTGTCGATCAACTGTCCGATTTTTAAAACATTGATTTCAACCTCTCTGTGATGTGGGGACTTCCAAATTCCAATGTCTTTGCCATGACTTCACTTCCCATGGATGGACTGATTAGGTGGAATGGTAGGAGTGGTAGGCTTAAAGGAAAAAAAAAAACACATAATTAGGAGGGAGGTGTAAATAGATTTGGTGCAACCATAACCATCAATCACCTCCCACTTAGTGTACTAATCTTTCCATCTCATATGAAACCATTGTTTAGATGTTGTTGTTGGTCATGCATCTTTCAAGGGATAGGGATAACATCATCATCACCCTAATCCACCACAAACTAATGAAAACCCTTAAAAAGACAATGAAGGAGTGCAAGTTGTTGTGACAAAGAGATATTGGAATGATTTGTATTTTTTATATATATGGCAATGATCCCTTGAAAGACTCCATTGAAAAATAAAAGTAATATATATCCCAATTCCCAACCATTTCTTTAGTGCAGTTTGGATTGTTCCAACATCAAGTGATAATGCCTCACATGTCCTCCTTGGGGGCTTGACTATGACTTTTCTTAATAAGTATTTCTTGTAGAGAAGCAAAATGTGACAGCTACACAAATGATCTTAAATGACATATTTCTTGTTGAAACATAGTAAAGAAGGGGTCATGAAAATTGTTTGTTCCTCCTAATGTGGCAGGTCAGTCTGGCTTGAATGATGGGGGAATGAAAGCAGCATGTGAGCTTGAAATTTTTGAAAAGAAAAAAAAAAAGAGATCAGACCAGCTAACATGAGAGGAAGATGAGGAAGAATGAAAGGGTAGCTAAACATAAAAGAAAGAGCAAGGGGATGGTTCATGGTTGTTGACAACATGGGGCCATTTAATTAGGGATAGTCAAGGCTAAAAATATCCAAATCAAACATATCTTGATTGCATCCAAATCAAACATATAATTCTCTTGATTGCAAGTGTAAAGAATACTTGCAAGGGTGGATATGGTACAACTTTTCTCATCGCCTTTAGTCGGGAACATGTATAGTAAGGCACAAGTGGGGTCAACTGATCTCACTGAAAAAAAAAAAAAAAAATTGTTTCTGATACTCTCGTAGTGACTCAAGTCCTCTAAAAAAAAGATTTTATTTGTGGACCATCTCCTCCCATGTTCCTTCTACCATTCTTCTCTCATGATAGTGTTATATATATATATATATATATATATATATATAGAGAGAGAGAGAGAGAGAGAGAGAGAGAGAGAGAGGATCAGATGGCACATACAATTTTTATAGTTTTTATATCAGCTAGCTATCGTCTATAAATTATACCTACTCAAAGACGTATTCTGACTATATTTCTGGCTCTAAACACCGAAAAGGAGAGAGCACACAAATTGATTTCCATTTTTTTCCTTTCCGCGAACAAAACAAGACCCAAGTGAGTAACATCATCCAACAAACAACAGGACCTTCCCTGGTCTCCTGCTTAAAAACTCGAATAAAGCATAGACCTTCGTGAATAGCCCATTTAACCTCGCTACAACCGTCCTCTTCAAATCACACTTCTCTGTTTTCTGTTTTTAAGTTTCAAGATCTTATTTTCATGTATCAAATGCATGGCATTTGGGAGGACCATTCAATGACACTACATGGAAGCCTAAAAATAAAATCATGAAGATATTAAATTTCTACTGTAATTTTGACATGTTGATATGGATGGGTTGTCATGTCTACATTGTGCCAACAAGTGTCAAAATTATTTTAACCTACTTTTAACAATTTAATCCAATTACTATCATTAGCCCTATGTGCGAAGACATAGGCATGGTCCTCCCATTTTGAGGAGTTTGAAGGCTTTTGAAATATCTGTAGTATTGGTGGTTTCAGCAGTATCGGCTGCTTCATATCAAAGTATCGAATTATTCGTTTCAGAAAGTCAAGATTGATAAAGAAAAATTAAAAGCTAAAAATATTTGATTCATTTAGACATAATTTTATATATTATATGTTGCTTCTCGTTAGTTTTAAATAAAATAATATTATTATTGATGAATGTTGTGAAGTTATAGACATACAACTTCGACAAATGGAAAAAGTTACAATTTATTAATAAGGAATCATATCGATATCAGCAAATTGGCTGTGAAGGAACGAAGTTGTGCAAAATAGCAATGTAAGTAACAGCTTTTTGAAAATTCCAAAAAAAAGAACATTCCGACAGTAGGACTGGTGGACCAACTGGCTGAATTCGTGTATTCGAATTTTTTTTTTTTGGATTTTTGGCCGGCCGGTTGGGTTGTTTGATGGTTGGTTGGTTTGTTGTGGGTTTAAGGGTGGGGAGGCCGATTGGATTATGTGTGGTTGGTGGTGATGGGGAGGCCGGTAGGATTATGTGTGGTTGGGGGTGATGGGAGGAGACAAGGGGGGCAGGTTTATTGAAAAATGGTGTATGGAAAAGTGTAAATTGTTGGGTAGTGGAATTTGTTTGGTAGTGGAGGGATGGAATATAGGGGAGGTGGGATTTAAGTGTATAAGAAGCATTCGGTTCCTTCTCCAGAAGACCAGAAGATCAAGAGAAGTGAAGAAGAAAAGGAGATGAGAAACAGAAGAGAAGAGAGGAGAAGAGAACGAGAAGAGAAGAGGAAAGCAGAGTAAGAAGCATAACAAAGCAGAGGTAAAATTTTTACAAGAATTTTAATTATGAATTTTTTTTTTGTGTGTTTATTATCTTGGAATGTGGTATTTATAACAGATGGATCGTCAAAACGACGGATTTATTCCGGGAGGACCCACTACAGATGTGATTATCCAGCAACGGGAGACACATATCTCAAAATTAATATTTTCTGGAAAGGTATACTAAATTTTAGCTAAAAAATATGATTATGTATATTTTTGTTATTTTGTAGTAATAATGATTATTTTGTAGTAATTTTTTTCATATAGTTATATGATTATCCTGACAATATACGAATGCGAGAGCATGGGACATGGCGTAATGAACACAACTTTGGGTGTTGGAATTTAACCAGTGAACAAGAGGCCATGGTGTCCATATTTGAATTTAAATACATTAATGAGATAACTTTTCTACGACATGATAGAGATTTAATATTCAGTCTAGTGGAGCGTTGGTGGCCTGGACGAAATACATTCCAGCTACCAGTTGGAGAAATGACTATTACTCTATATGATGTAGCAAATATTGTAGGTTTACCTATTACGGATGAACCTATAATATATATTTGATGAGTCATTTTCAGCTGATACTGTAATTATGGAGTATCTAGGTGTGGAGCCACCGAAAGTAAAAGGCAAATGCTTAGTCACGTTCTCTTGGCTCCGTCGCAATTTTATGCACCTAGATCGTATTGATGATGACGAAGAGATATCTGTTGATAAAAATCGGGTATGTATAACCGATAATGTTAATAGGTTTGTCATATCTTATATACTGTTAGTTTAACACTTATTAATTTTTTTGCAACTTTTCATCATCTGTTTAGGTTATTTCTTGCACGAGGGTCTACTTACTCAGCTTAATAAATGCCATCCTATTTCCCGACTCATCAGATATGGTAAATTTACGTTTTTTACCATTCTTGAAAATTTGACAGCACCTACATGTCACGCATGGGGAGCATCAATGTTGGCATATCTATACAACTCAATCTCAGATTTTGTGCGCGTGCTGCCAGATAATAAAGTTATGAAAAATTTAAATGGATGCATGACTTTAATATAAGTATTAAAAATATTGTTCAATTTATATAAAGTTATAATTTGACAACACCTACATGTCACGCATGGGGAGCATCAATGTTGGCATATCTATACAACTCAATGTCAGATTTTGTGCGCGTGCTGCGAGATAAGAAAGTTATGAAAAATTTAAATGGATGCATGACTTTAATACAGGTATTAAAAATATTGTTCAATTTATATAAAGTTACAATTTGTAGACTTATATCAAGTTATTCTTGTCTTTAATATGTTTGGATCTACGAACATTTTTCTATCGGTAGACCAGTGACCGGTATTGATTGAAATGCCAGTAAATTTTCAGTAGCTTTACGATGGATTACATCTGTAGTAGATCCAGCACATTGTGTTCAATCGAGTGCCCCCCTCTATCGGGGACAATTTGATTCGCTCAAGTATACAGAGGTATAATATGTTAATTAGTCATTAACTTTTTAAAAATTTATTATGGTGATATTACTTATTAGTTTTTCGACATCAAATAGATTTCATGGCTACCTTATGTGATGACCATAGTTCGTAATTACGTATTTTGGAATACGTGTACATATCTGACTCGTATTGCATGTCTCCTGGCTTGGTTCGGCTTATTTGGGTTGGCTTGGTTCGGCTTGGGTTGCTTATTGGTTCATCATGAACCAAGGGGAGAACCCTTACCTACCACCACCATCTCTATTTATTAACCTAACACTCTTTCTCTCTCCTCATTCACTCTTCTTCTTCCTCACCATTACTCTCCACCTACACCCAAGAGCCCTAGGCAAGTGCAACTTGCTTCATGATGGATCTCAAGTTTTATTGTTCCATTCTCTTCCTTACATGATTATAAGCCTCTTTAGAACTTGGAGTTTTTAATTTTTATGGATAGATTTTTCTAGATCTACATTATAACTTTGGGATTTCATAAGTTCATGGGGTTTTTCTTAGTTTTGATCTACTAAAACTTGTTATTTTCGAAAACTAATAGTTCCATGAGCAAGAGCACGAAATTTCGTATGAATTTGGTTTTTGATTCACCTCATTTCGAGTTAAAATGAAGTTTTTATGGCCAAAACAAGTTTTCTGGATTTTTCATGTCGGCTGAGTAAAATTTTACGCTGGAATCCCTGAAATTGCGTATTTTACGCTGGATAGTGTCTAGAATGTAAGATTTTACGCTGGGAACCCTGAAATTGCGTATTTTACGCTGGATAGTGTCCAGAATGTAAGATTTTACGCTGGGAACCCTGAAATTGCATATTTTACGCTGGATAGCATCCAGAATATAAGATTTTACGCAGGGAATCTTGAAATTGCGTATTTTACGCTGGATGGTACCCAGAATGTGAAATTTTACGCTAGAACCCTCCCCTTTTGCGTATTTTACGCATAATTGAATTTTTGGCGTAAAAAGTGCACAAAATGACGTTTTTTTTGCCAAGTTTAGCTATTTTCTAGCCAGAATTTCGAAAAACTTAAAACATGAAAGTTTTAGATCTTTGTCTTGCCTTTCCGAATATCTCTGGAGCACCGCATTTTGAGTTCGTATGTGGAAGTTATGCCCCGTCTCCCCTGAGCCGCATGATTCCTCCACAACTCTTGCACCCTGTTTATATTTAGTTATTGCATATACGCTTATACCAGGTTAAAGGTTAATTTTAAATATGTTCCATGACATAATGGTGACCCGTCGTGGCACACTCTTGACAGTAAATTTGACATGATATATATCTCGAATGCTGTTGCGACGGCTAGCATGTCATGACAGAATTGAATGGCCTGGACACCGTAGGTGATTGTGTTTGTACAAAATAAACCAGTACTGTCTTGCATCATGTCTAGGATAGGGATCCCTGAGTACCACGGTCAGGGATACCTACAGTAATTGACTAAGGCTAATAAACTAGAATAATTCAGTAGACATGAAGAGATTCCCAGCTACAGGCAATCCCGTTATCTGGGCGCATTGAGTGGACTTGTAGCCTACCGACGAGTAGGGCACATTTCTAGCACACAGTCACGTGTTGCATTCTTCATAAACGGACATTTGACCCGGAGAATCGGATGGTCTGCAGGGCTTGTGGCTGTTGGGATAATTTTATTGCATCTTGCTAATAACTAGGCCTGTGATAACCCTAGTTAGTTAAAAGTATCAAGCCGTACTCTTGATTGGCCGTGATTGATTGGATGGAGTTTATTCGAGCTTAGTCTTATCCTGATCCTGTGCAAGATTGTGACATGACATGATTATTGATGCTTGCCTTAACAATAAAGATCGGGGGTCCAGTTCTGTTCAGACGAAGGGTTACAACCCCGATCCTTGTTTGGTTTAAGGGTTGTAACCTGGCTCCCGGAGCAGTTCTGTGTCATCTCTTCATTTATTGTCTTATTGCAACCCCATGCCATGTTCGTCATGTTTTACCTTACCTTAATACCATGATTATTTATACTGGCCTTAGCAATAAAGATCGGGGGTCCAGTTCTGTTCAGGCGAAGGGTTACAACCTCGGTCCTTGTTTGGTTTAAGGGTTGTAACCTGTCTCCCGGAGCAGTTCTGTGTCCTCTCTTCGTTTATTGTCTTCACTGTACCAATAGTATTTGAGACGGGTTTCTATTCAGGTGAAGGGCTGCAACCCCGGTCCTTGTTTGTTTTAAGGGTTGTGACCTGGCTACTTTAATAGTTTTCTCGTCCTCAGTTTACTGTTGTTATCTCTATTATTATCAGTTCTTTATTTATTATCTTTAATATTCTATTATGATATGCTGGTTTTAGTTCCTAAGTGAAGCCTCCCTTGTGGCACTTGCTCTTTTTGGGGTCTGATCCAGCTGATTTTGTGTGGCCAGATATCGGAGCAGCACCAGAGGATCCACCTGTCTTCCAGCCATATGGTGACCACCAGGCGTAACCCTGACAACGAGTGGGTTTCTTTTTGTCCTTCCACCTTATTGTAAAAATTATTCTTTTGAGGCGTTTAGCCGACGAGCACGTGTTAGCTCGTATTGCATCTTTAATTACTGTCTGCCTACGGACTGTAACATGATTGACAAATCCTAGGGTTGATCATGTACGACTGAACTCTTGCTAGTCTTGACATTTTGTACGGCTAGCTTCATGATCATCCAATATGTAATGTATGGGACGACTTGCTATTATATATTTGGTGCTCTGACATCATGTAACTATTATTGCTTGCTTCAGATTGAGACAATAGGCTTGTTCATGACCATAGGAGACTGTTGGCTTGTAGTTAAACCCTCATGTATCTAGACAGCCGTGACTGAATAGCGAGGTGGGTTGTACTTCAATATACGTAGCTGGCTATGTACGCCCCCGCTCTCCAGTATTCTGGTTCTGGGGCATTACACCTTACGCGTATGAGCAATATCAATATGGTCCTGAAATACAAAGAACAACCCATAGCTTGAGTCTCCATAAATTTTATATAATATATCACGGAGATATCATGTTTCATCCCGTTGATCGTGTTTTACGACAATTTGGGAGGAAACAAATTATTCCAGACGATCCACCATTTTTGAATCGTGGTAGAGCCAGTGCAACTGTAAGAGCTAGAAAAATGATTCCTGGATGGAATTCTACGACAATGGAGTGTCCAAGGGACTTCTCAATGGGGTGTCCAGGGGACTTCTTAATGGGGTGTCCAAGGGACTTTTCAATGGGGTGGAGAGCCGACTTCTCAATGGGGTGCCCAAGGGACTTCTCAATGGGGTGGAGAGCCGACTTCTCAATAGGATAACATATTTGCCCCCCGGTCATCTTACTTATACACAGATCCTGACAACTCCATCAGCGTCGATACCTACTCAACCTGGTGATACGCAGGAAGAAGGTCATGATGTGCCCCCAGAGAATACGGTAGATAGGAGAGGCCGGCTCAATCACAGGGAAGTTGTAATGACCCGCTCCGCCTTAGCGGAACGCCGATTCAAACGGCAAGTGCAACGACTCAAACGAGCCGTCGATCCGAAGAGTTGGCATCGACCTGATGAAGAATCGATGTAATGCTTACATTGGCCCGTCAAAGATGAATCCAGACTTAGACTATCAAAGGCGCGCTCGGAGTATCGCTCGGCCGATACGAACATCGCTAAGGTGGGTGGCTCCGATGAACCCGTCTGTGCTTAGCCTAGACACATAATAATACGGACACTATAGCTAGAATCGCTAGGCGACAACACCGTGCATGCTAATAAAGGACTCAACGCACCTAGCTAAGGGAATAATCCCATCTTGTATGCTTGTATAGAATATGGAAAAGAACATGAAAAATGTGAGAACTCTCGCACCGCGCTCCACGCTCGTGCTAAGGCACAAGCTTACGTACAAGTCCCTTATGCGTTCAACAATAAAACAATGAATGGTTTACAACAATGAAACGGGAAGACTATCAACATAGTCGCTCCGAGTAGAGTTTAGCAACATTGAAAGGCTATGGGACCGATGGGTCGCCAAGGCGACTCCCGCACGGAAAGTTGCATAATGTATGAATGAAAGAATGAATGAATAAGTGAATGAATGAATCAACGAATGAATGAATGAATATGTGAATTAATCAATGAACGAACGAACAAGTGAAAGAAGGAAAGAAAGGAAAGAATAAAAGAAAAGATAAGAAAGAAAGAAATGGTTAGCGACAGGTATGACGGGCACGTGGCAGCGGGGCTCGCTACCCGCGCTGTACGGACGCCAACCTGGTCGATAACGCATTATGGCTAAGGGTTAGCCTATGGCTCAAAGACAGCCGTTAAGTTAAAATGACAATAAAATACGAAATGGTCGTGGACGGCTCGTGCACGAGCGAAAAGGGATTCCAAGGGCAACGAACGACGATTTCGTGGCCGGCCTAGGCGGAATCATGGCCTACGGACGGACAGAATGTGCGGGCTTGGGCACATAACCAAACGTAGGGCCGATTATTTAATAGTCTATCAAGGTGTACCAGCCATCACGCTTGATAGATGAGAATGCCACATGGGAAAATGTCCATAATGGCTGACTTGCCAGCGACCGGTGCATATAGATTTAAGTGGGCTTTGCTGGTGGCAATCCACGTACAAGTCCTTGCATTGAAATCAAAGTAGTCTAAGTTAACTCAATGAAGCGCCCTCTGAACAGACATTGAATGTAACATACAAATGATCAAAAGTACTTCGGCAACGAGTTAGAAAACATCCCTACGACGCGCTAGAACCTGAGGCAGGGACACACCATTGAACACTGAATGTTACGCGAACTACATTAAGTTGTTTCATAAGAATTGTTAACTAACTTGGTTTACTTTGGACAGGGAAGGCAGGATGATAAGTATGGGTAAGTCATGTATGTATTTCCATACGACACATGAAATTGGCAACACGAGATAGGCTATGAAATATGCCATAAAATTGATCCTAATGCAAGATTAGAAAGACAATGAATGATAGAGATGCACAAAAGTAAATCGAACGTGTTTGGTAATGATAGCATTGTGGGCGAGCCAGCCTCCCCACCAGTGCATAACAATGTACTGATAACCCCACAGTCTGCTTGCAGGAAGCAGAAAACGTCGGCGGGTACAGAGCTTTCCTCGAACGTGCTAAGGCACGGAGCTACCTTTGGAGCCTTGGAGCGTTGCAAGGAGCTGTAGCACCATATACAGGACATAATGTATCGGAACATCGCCATGAATCATTCCATCTTGTAAGCCACTTGGCACGTCTTTTATGTTTCAGAGAGAGAGAGTTTGAGAGACTTGTAAACTCGGCCTAGCGCCGTTTGTAAACTTCTTGAATATAAATAAAGAGTTTGAATTCGCTTCAATTTGTGTTTATTTACCTTCCGCTGCAAATGGGGACACTCTGTGCGACTCTGTGGCCGAGCTCAAATCGGCCGTTTCTGGACTTGGCCTTGCACGGGCGCAACCTAGGCCCGTGCGGCATCACGCCTTAGCGAGGACGATCGCTCCTACGGGAGCGGGGCGTGACAGAAGTTGAGCGTAGAAATTATTTACGGGATGCCAGGGGAGGTTGATTAAATTTATGTAACATTGTAACAGTTGTTAAACTAATAGTATTCGTTCATTGGTCTTTATAAAAAAATACAACTTTCTCAAAAAAACAATAACAACCGACTACAATTCTCTTGGTTGGTTAGTACATTTCCTTCTATTTGTCCTAATCCATTACAGTTACTACATCGAAGATTTCTTGTCTCTAAATCATTTGCAATGATGCGGTTCTACTTAGGTCTTCCAGCTTTGTGCCGTAATTCTGGTACTCCAATTTCTCCTCTAACCAGGGCACTTTGAAGAGTGTAGGAAACTGGAATTGGCTCCAAGTGCGACTCGTATACGCTTCTTAATGCTTCTTTAGAAAAAAACAGCAGGATAATAACTTTCAATATTAATATTGGCAAAATTATACGCAAAACATGCATGTACACATGGAAGACAAGTATGATACCACCTTAAACATGAACAATATTTTTCTTCTAGACGAACAACATATGTTCTATGTGTTTCATGATAATCTATTTCAAATATATAACTATCAATACTCAGTACTTGCAAGTATTGTTGTTCTCTATTGATACGTGCCATAGTTTTTAACATCTTCGGACAATAAGCTGTTTCTAGAGCTTCAGCATGTTTTCGATTTTTGTCCAGAAGTGTTATAATTTTGGCACGGACACCATCAAGTAATGTTGTTATTGGTTTATCACGCAAATTCTTTATCCAGTTATTGAACCATTCAGCAAGGTTGGAAGTGTTAATATCTAATCTAGGACAAGGTGCATAAGCTATTATCCATTGTGCTAGAACACATGTTTCATCCCCTTCTACTCCAATGATCCATTTATAAACATCCAATTTTTCAGCTTTAATTCTTTCAAAATAATAGTTCGCATCTGTTTCATTATAACATCTTGTAAGAGAATCTAATCTACATTGAAAATGTTTCAATCTGTTTACTTATTTCAAATTTTGTTTAAAATGCTGAATACAAAAAAATGAGGCGATTCTGGAAAAATAGCATGCATAGCATTTATTAAACCTTTTTGCTTATCAGAAATAAAAGAAATTCTATTCCATGCATCAAAATACTAATCAAAAGATGTTCTAAAACAACCTAAAAATCAGCTCCAAGAATCTGTGCTTTCACTTTCGGCAACAGCATAAGCAATTGGATATAACTGATAGTTAGGATCCACTACCAAAATTTGTCGATTTAGCGACGGCCAGATCCGTCGCCCGTCCGACGGGAATTTCGGTTAGCGACCGATCAATGACGGGTTTTGGCCAAAAAAATCCGTCGGCAATCAACTCGTCGCTAATAAAGGTCCGTCGCTAATAAAGGTCCGTCGCAATAAAGGTCCGTCGCTAATAATGGTCCGTCGCTACGTAGTCGTCAAGCGACGGAATAGCGACGGCATTTCGACTTCACAATACGAAGCATTAGCGACTACTTTGCGACGGACTTTCGCCCATTTCAAGTATTAAATACTGAACTGTGTAGACAATAGCGACGTAATGGTCCATCGGTAAACCGTCGTAATAGCGTATCAGAGTGTATCATTCCGTCGCTAGTCCGTCGATAACAAAGGACGGATTAGCGACGGCAAACTGACGGATTATCCGTCGACCATGTTCTGGAAATGCTTGGCATTTCCAGAAACATGGCGACGGATTAGCCGTCGCTACGCCGTCGACAGCACGACTGATTAGTGGCTGATTATCCGTCGCCATGATTCTGGAAATGTCCCACATTTTTAGAACCTTGTCGACGGAGTGTCCGTCGCTACGCCGTCGAGAGAGCGACTGATTAGTGGCTGATTATCCGTCGCCTTGGCGATGGATTTGCCGTCGCTATGTCGTCGAACTATATACCACCAGAACCATGTCGACGGATATTCCGTCGACCACCCGTCGCTACCTGGAAACAGTTTCAAATCTCCAGTTAGCGACGGAAATTCCGTCGAAAATTAGTCGAAAACTGGAAATATCCGTCGCTAACCGGTCACTAGTCCGTCGCTAACTGAGATTTTTTGGAAAAAAAATTGTAGCACTTTCCCTGTTCACAAAAATATGCATAAACCAAACCAATATATAATGCACACCAATTATCCAAGAATCACATAGACCAAATATGCACATACGAATTGAATGCACACCAATTATCCAAGAATCACATAGACCAAACCAAATTAATAGAAAATAGACATCAATTATCCTGAAGAGTAACCTAATATCAGTCATTATAATCCGATAATAGCACAAATAATCCAAAATTGCCACAAATATTCCAAATTTTCTTAATTATAATATTTTAAGGAGGAGGAGGAGTTCAATTGCCCGGTGGTGGTAATCCCTGCTGCGACCGACGAATATACTCCTCCACTTGGTACGGCGGCAAGCCGTCGTAGACACTGCTCGGAAGTCGACGTAGCTGCTCTGGCAACATGAGATCCAGGAGTGCCGTCACAGTCGGCGACGGTACAATAGGGGCATCAGGGTTGAAAAGAAAGATGACCCACGGAAGAAGGACCGACACCAGCAGTCGACGGACCAATAAAAGACGGACCGACCCCATCAGCAGACGGAGGCGGAAAGTACGTGGCAAATTACTCCCGCAAGGACGACACCGCCTCGTGCAGCTGCGTAAGCTGCGACCTAACATCATCGTCTGTCGGGGCCACGAGAGGAGGCGGTGTCGATGAAAATCTCTGCGTCGCCATATGCAACGGCCCTAGGGAGCCGACTCCGTACAGGAGCCCTATCTTAAAGCCGCCGACAATATCTACGAACAAGTCGTTGCGAGCGGCCAAAGAAGAGGGCGTCCGAGCGGGCGTCATTTTACCGACATCCTCGGTGTCAGTTAACTGAGCCAGACTAAGGGCCTCACGATACGCAGCCTATCAAATAAATGTGTTTATATTATAAGATTTACCTAAGTTGTAATCTAAATCCTATGTTTCACTAAGTTAAGTGTGAATCCTAAGTTTACCTAAGTTATAGTCCGAATACTTTTAATTCTAATGTAAATCTCATAAACATAAGTACTTACATCAGTCTCCTTGGCCCTCTCGTCGACGAAGCTCCCGTCCTTCCGTCTTTTGTGCGTATGCTGGAACACGTCGTGTATGGTGACCGATTCTGGCGTCCTTCCCTCCTTCACCGCCCGTTGGGCCTGCATACGAAATTTCCGTAGAACTTAATTAACTCCGTATATTAATAATACCTAATTCGATAGTGAAATAAATTTACGGTATCTCACCAGATCTGCAAGCGTCGCTGCGTGGGACCTTGATCCCCCCGTATGAAGCCCCGCGGCCTGTCGGTTCGCCTTCGCCTTCTCCGATTTCTCCTTGTACGCAGAAGAATCCATCATACCTAAGAGGTCATCATAATACTCCTGCCGGATCCAATTCGGCCTCGTATGCCCTATTTTCAGGTCATGAATCATATTCCGTATCTTCTTCGAGGCAGCGCTTCTGTAGGTCCTGCGGATCGCGTCCTCGCGATGGGGGGGCCACCAGTACGTCGTCTAACATAGAAATTCAATTATCACGTAATTTAAAAAAATGGTTGATTAAAGAGTAACTAATAATTAACCAGAAGATATAGATATATACTCTCAACTCGTCGAGCCAGACGTACTTCACGTTTGGGGGCACCGACGAAAAGTTGAGGTAGGGACCATGGAAGTTAGCCCTGATAATTTTTCCAAGAGCCCTGGCAACATTAAACGGAAAAAACCTACAAAGAAGAAACGACTGGATTATTAACTTGAATAAATGAAAGAAATTTAATAAATTATCTTAAATTTACTTACGAGGTCCCCGCGGGCCATAGCTCTCGTCGGAACTCGCCTCTCGCCCTCTCTGGTGCCGTCGGAGGATCCGCGGGTCCGCGCATGTACTCCCCAGTAACCGGATGGAACCGAGTATGGGGGTACTCCGGGGCCCACTGTGCAGTAACTGGGGGATCCACTGGTGTATCCGCTGCTGGTGGTTCCGATAGCGGAACGGATCCGCTAGCAGATCCGGACTCATGCCTCGATGAAGTGGTCGATCGATGGCGGGATGCGTCTGTGCCCGGGGTACTCTCCGGGTCGGGGTCGCTCGATGGGGTCACATCCCGGAAATTTTGAATGCGACCACGACCACCAGCACCACTACGACCACGACCACCACCACCACCACCACCACCACCAGCACCACGACCACGGCCAGCCATCATGACCTGTAAATAGAACACATAAACATAATTAATAATATAAAAGTGTAAATGAATATAAAATTCAAAACTAAAATATACATACCACCAGTAGGAAGACGAGTGCCGCCGCGACGAAAAAGACTAGGAGTGCCATCTGCAATAAGTAAATAATCGAATGAAAAAAACATGAATTCACGTAATTGCTTTTATGAGGTCAAACTTAATTCACGTAATTGGAAGTGTTTTTAATATACAACAATATTTAACCTAATCATCGTCTTCGTTCTCATCCTCGGCCTCGTCTTCATCATCCTCCTCCTCATCCTCATCCTCATCCTTATCTTCATCGTCGATTTCATCTGTATCCTCATCCCCATCTTCTTCTTCTGCCTCAATATTTGGGACAAGATGCCTCTTTCTCCCCTGGTTGACAGCTAAGTCTTGTGTATCAACCTCTTCCTTCCCTCTATTTTCCTCAACAATATCTTCAACATCCATTGTATCTGAGTGTCGTCGCAAGTATTGGGACTTTTCGATCTGGTCCTCTTGGTATGCTGGGTCTCCAACGTTGAATGTATTTCTAGATTTAATCTTGCATACTGTCCACCAGTCAAATCGATCTCTACGACGCCTTGGGTAGCTTGTATAGTAGACTTGAACAGCCTGATTTGCTATCGCAAACGTGTCGGACCCTCTATACCTCCTTGTCACGCCCCAGAACCAGTATACTGAAGAACGGGGACGTGCATAGCCAGCTACGTATAACGGAGCGGCAACCACCCTGCTATACGGTCACGGCTGTCTAGCTATGTGAGGGTTTATCTACAAGCCATCAGTCTCTTAAGGTCATAAATTATCCTATTGTCTCAATCTCAACCAACTAATAATAATTACAAGATATCAGACCACCAAATATACAATTGTAAGGCGTCCCAAATATTACATATCCAGATGATCATGAAGCTAGTCGTACAAAATGTAAGGACTAGCAAGAGTTAAGTCATACATGATCAACCTCGAGTTGCCAATCATGATTACAGCCCGTAGGCAGACAGTAAGTAAAAGGAGCACGAGCTAACACTTGTTCGGCGGCTAAACGCCTCAAAAGAATAATGTACAATTACAGTGGGTGAACAAAAGAAACCCACTCGTTGCCCTGGTTACGCCTGGCGGTCACCATCGGGCTGGAAAGTAGGTAGATCCTTTGCTGCTGCTCCGGTATCTGGCCATACAAAACCAGCTGGGTCAGACCCCAGAACGAGCAAGTGCCACAAATGAGGCTTCACTTAGGAACTAAAACCAGCAATTAGCACAATAATAATAAGGTAATAAAGACAGGAATTAAGAAAAAACATAACAGGTGATATACGATGAGATAACCATGGGACTATTCAGATAACCAGGTTACAACCCGTAAACCAAACAAGGACCGGGGTTGTAACCCTTCGTCTGAACGGAACTTGGATTCTTCCACCATTTATCGGCAAAATAATATGAGAAAATCATGACAGGTAGCAATTCTTGTGCAGGAATCAAGACAAGACTATACAGGTTATTCTCATACAATCAATCACGGCCAAGCAATAAGTACGGCTTGCTACTTTAACTAACTAGGGTTATCACAGGCCTAGTTACTAGCAAGATGCAATGAGAATTCCAAGTCCGGTTACCTGTTTTTTACTACCTGAGTGATCCCAGCAAGAAAAAGAAAAGATAGCAGGATATAGCAGACACACTATAGTAAGATACATGTGTCCTAAGGTACCACACTCGACGGCGGGCTGGAAGTGCGCTCATCTCGACGGATAGCAACAAATTCCATGTATATATATATATAAGGCCGGGACCAAAGGGGAAACAGGTAACTGGGAAAGTCTCCATGAACTATTTGATCCACCTAGTCATTAACCTAGCCAGATTCAGTATGAATCCCTGACCATGGTACTCAGGGATCATGCCCTAGACATGATGCAAGACACACAGGACTCGTAGTTTATACATGCACAATCAATGCAAACACCCACGGTGTCCAGGCCAATGAATTAATTTGTCAAGAGTGCGCCACGACGGGCCACTATCAAGCATTGTCAGGGTACTTGTCAAGAGTGCACCACTACGGGTCACTGTCGTGTCATGTGTAGCAGGTCAAGTTATCAGGTCAAGTTATCATGTCAAGTTATCATGTCAAGTTATCAGGTCAAGTTATCATGTCAAGTTATCATGTCAAGTTATCATGTCAGGAGTGCACCACGACGGGCCACTATCAAGCATGTTCAATTATCATTTCAAACATAATAAATAAATTCGGGATTATCAAGTTAATGACAAAAGGCGTAAGGATATAAAATGAGCATAAAAATATACAATAAGGAATTACAAAACATGGGCAAATAATGATAAATTATAGTACACAGGGCCATAGGAGAAATATGCGGCTCAGGCCTATGCGGCCAGGAATGATCACATGCGGGTGGAAAGAGAACAGCCCATGCGGCTGAGAAGGAGTTCGGGTCCATGCGGCTCAAAATGGGAGCAAGGCCATGCGGCTCAGTAAAGGGATGAGCATATGCGGCTGGGATAAATCGGGTCATGCGGCCTGGACTCAGAAGTCCATACGGCCGGTCAAGGAGGGTGCATGCGGCTCAGTTATGACTGGGCCTTATGCGGCAGGGTTAAAACTCATGCGGCTGGGTTGGTTCATGCGGCTAGAACATGAACGCGCATGCGGCTGGAAAGGAATACGGGCCTATGCGGCTACAGGTAGATGGAGTCAATGCGGCTTGGTTTACGCCGAAGCCTATGCGGCTGGAAGACTCGCCGCATGAAGGTCCATACGGTCAAGTGCTGCCATACGGTCAAGGGGGTTCATGCGGTCAGCATAATTCATGCGGCTAGGGGAATCACTTGCCGCATGAAATATTCATGCGGTCAAGTCAAGCACAGTTCATCTTCTCCAAAATTCCGAGAAGAACACCATGAAAGCCAAGTTCTCAAGCTCCATAACTCCATCATCCGGAGTCCAAATCCGAACTTCCATAGGTCAAAATGGGGCAGAATGAAATACTCTACAACATGAAACCATCAAAACTTGAAAATAACAAGATTAATTAGATCAAAACCCAAGAAATCCAAAAATGAAATAAACTTAGATCTACAAGAATCTAGCCAGGGAAATTAAAAATGCTAAGTACTAAAGAGTGTTAGAATGCTGCAAGAAAGAGAATGGAACAATAAAATTTGGGTTTCTCCATGAAGCAAGATGCACTTGCCTAGACCTCTCTCTCTCCTGGTAGATGAAGAGTAAAGATGGAGAAGAAGAAATGAGTAATGAGTAATAATGGAAGAGAGAGAGTGGGATATAAATGAGGGTGGTGGTAGGTGGGAGTGGTTTGGTTCACATAAAACCCAACCAAGCCAAACCCACCAAACCAAACCAAACCAAGCCAATGTAATGCCATGATGAACCATGAAATACTCAATAAACCAAGCTCCATTAATCAGAATTAATCCATGAACAATAAATGATAATTAAACCACAATGCTAAATATGAAATTGTCACGACCCGCACCCGCTACAAGGGCACGTGACGCGACAACGCCCAGCCCTCACCGGAAAAACGGCGTGGAACGCTGTGTATTTTCTAGTCTGACAACAGTTTATATATATAACAAAACCTGTCGAGAATATAGTCAACTCCGAACGGAGGACAAGCAATGAATATATATATAGTGCTCAATCACAACTCTAAGACGAAAAGTAAAGACTGAATGATAAAGACAACAAGACGAGAAAATATAACCTGTCAAGTCCAGAATCAAATAATATAAAAGTCCAGTCTCTAAGTACAGTCCAAATATAATACAGTCTCAAAAAGTAGTACAGTCTCAAAAAGTAACTGGAGACAAAGTCCAGTACAAAGACCTACTCTAAACTATACAAGTGGTATGGTCTCGTCAGGCGGAGCTACGCCCTGCGGGACCAAGTCTAGGCCTACTACGTCGTCCGGACCGTAGTAGGTACTGCAATCTCCCTCGTCGAAATCTGTAATATTTTATCAACAGTCCAGTCAGGATGGAACGAGTACATATATCTCATAACAGATCTCAAGATAGAATAAAAGCTATAAGACTGTAAATAGAGCATATACAATGAATCATGGAGTGTACATGTATGTATCATGGCATGGTAAGCTGTAATACTGGAGCTAGATCAAGAAAAATAGAACGGGATCATGGCATGTACACAAATCAAGGTAAGCTATATCCAATGTGTGTGAGTAATAGTTTCAGCTTGTGATCGGCTTGGGTACCTGTCAAGAATCGGCCTGGCAAGTCATATGTGCGGTATATGACTCACACTGTTTGGGAATGCGGGATGGATCTGATCACAGGCCTACGCTACTACTCCCCCTACCCCAACTGGTAGAATGGATCCAAACAGGATACGTCACTGCACGGGATTCTAATGAGAAGGTAGCTAGCCTTCTCTAGAATCAGTGACCATATATCGAGCAAGAGCTACAAGGGTGCTTGCACAATATATCCCAACCTAAGAAGGAGAAAACATCTCTCGTCGGGATCCAAGAATACCAATCCGTGAGAACCATGTGTCGGGAATAAGCATATCAACACTAATTACATGAATCATAACAGTTATCATAAATTGGGAATAAGTATCAGAGAATGTACTCGCCTGTAAGATGATAAAATACGTCGACTGGAGCAACTGCAGTGTCTCGAGGACCTATAGAGAACAAGACGTATCAATACTAAGTTTAGGAAGTAAAGTTAAATCAAAATAAACCCTATTTAGTCATTCTAGGTCAAGACATGTCTAGTCGGGTCAATCTTGGTCATGGGAGAACGTTAGAAGTTAAACCGGATCAATCTAGGTCGAAAACTGGCTCACCGTTGTCTTTTGGTCAACGGGTCAATTCTTGTCAACTCTAGGTCAACTCTAGGTCACTGGTGACTAATAGTTGACTTTTAGTCAACTGCCCAAGTTAGATTGAATTTGGGACCAAATTGGGTAAAGTGTTGACCCATAGTTGACTTTTAGCCTAAAAAGTCAACCGTGGTCAACCGGGTCCAAGACTGGGTTTAGACAGCTAATCCTACTCCTTACCAACCTATACAATCCATATCCAAGTCCATCTTGGACTTGGAAAGTCAATTCTTGGCCGTGGGCCAAATCTCTATTTTACCCTTTTTAAGGGTAAATTTCTACCCTTGGCGATATTCTAGATAGCCTACCTACGCTACTTATTTTGACCCGATCTCCCTAGGGTAGTAGGGTACTATCCTATAGGTTCGTTATCTACCAAAATACCTAAGTAAAGTGGACGTTTGGTCCACCTTACGGCCTATTGCAGAAATCTCGAATATTTCGAGATACGCACTGATACGGCGCGATACCGGCGCCCTATGACCCCGATTTCCACCCGGGAGCTTACCCGCAAAATCTAAATCACATTTTCTAGGCCTATGCCAAGTTTCGTCGCGATCCGACGCTCCGGGCTCAAATTCGCCCTCTAACTCGATTTCTAACTAAAACCCCTCGTTTTAGCCTCGTTCTAAATCCCTCTCTTGGTTCTCGATTCTAATTCTTCCTCTTCTCTACTTCTCTAATCTTTTTCTTCTTTCCTAGTCCCTCTTCTTATTCTTCCCTCCTATTCTTCTTCACCTTTCTTACTTCTCTAAATTTTCCCTTCTCTAATCTTCTAATCTCTTAATTCTAACTCTTTTCTCATTCTCTCTTCTTCTAATTCTCTCATCTAAACTTCTCTATATAAACCTATATATATCTATATATATATATCGAACTAGGGGGGGGGGTTTTGTAGTGCTAGGGGGGTCAATGGGGGGGGGAAAGAGCTGCTAGCTGCTGCTGCTACTGCTGCTCTAGCTGCTGCTGCTACTGCTGCTGCTGCTGCTGCAACTGCAAGCTGCTGCTGCTGCAGCTCCTGCTTGCTGCTGCTGCTGCTGCTGCATCCTATTGCTGCTGCAGCTGCTACTTCATCTTCTTCTTATTCTCCTTCTACTTCTCTCTCTACCTCTCTCTCTATATATATATATCTATATATATATATATATATATATATATATATATATATATACATCTATATATAGCTATCTATCTATCTATTTATATATATCTAAAACTAAATATATATAACACACACACATACATACATATAGATACACACACATATACATATATAGACACATACACACACAAATACCACCATCACCACCACTATCACAACCTCACCACCACCTTCACACACAACACACTCACACACAACTCTCGCACACACACACAAACACAACTTCATTACCACCATCATCCTCTCAACACCATACAACACATAAATATATATATATATATATATATATATCTATACAAGAAAGAACCACAAAACTAACCTAGAACTAGGTTTTAGGGAAAACCATAAAAATGGGGGCAAAGGGAAGAGGAAGATCCTCACTACATTTATTGTGAAGGAGGAAATTGAATGAAGAAATAAATGAGGGTTTAATCATCATACCTAGTGTAGGTTTTGAAGAGGAAGAAGAAGAACTTTGAAGAAGAGAAATAAATGAAGTGGAGAGAGAGAAAGAGACTTGAGTGTGAAGGAAAGGGGGGTTTCTTCTATATGTGGCCGGCCAACTTGGGGCTAATGGGTTTGGGTTGGGGACCCATTAGCCCCCCACAACCCATTAGTCAAGTTGGGTTTGGTTTGGTTTGTTTTGGAATGGGTTTGACTTGGTTTGGTTCACTAATGATCAATTAAGCCTCTAATTGACAAATTAGACCATGGGATTGATTTTGGATTTCTAACCTAGTTAGGGGTGTCATGTGGGCCAAGCCCAGCTAGTATGTGGGCCCCACATGAGTCCAGGCTACCCGGGTCTCCAAATTGGGTCCGAATTGGATAAAATTCAAACCGACTCAAATAAATTCCTAAAAATCATAAAAAAATCCAATAAAATTCCTAAAATATTATTAAACTTGAAAATGACAAAAATACCCCCAATTTGAAAAACTGGGGGTGACAAATCTACCCACCTAAAAAAAATTTCGTCCTCGAAATTGAATGAGGGCTAACACATCAATCATGAATAGAACAAGGAAGAAAAAGAAAGAATTTACCTCAAGGCTCGAAGAGATATGGGAATCGCTCCCGCATGTCGTCCTCCCTCTCCCAGGTGGACTCACCTGGAGAGTGATGTCTCCATGCAACGCGAACCAAGGGAATGACCTGGTTCCGGAGCACCTTCTCTCTTCGGTCCAAGATCTCGACCGGCTTCTCTGGGTAGCTGAGTGTCGGTCCCACTACGATCTCCGAGTGGTCTAAGACGTGACTGGGATCTGCCACGTACCGTCTCAGCTGCGACACGTGGAACACACTGTGCACTCCCTCTAGTGCAGGCGGTAAATCCAGTCGGTAAGCCACTGCACCGACCCTGTCCAGGATACGGAATGGTCCGATGTATCGTGGACTAAGCTTCCCGCCGCCACCAAAACGAATCATGCCACGCGTCGGAGAAATCCGCAGAAAGACAAGATCATCAACCTAGAACAAAACAAGACTTAGAGCTTGATCTAAAACAATCACAATCAGACTCAAATACTAGAAAAATCTAATTTATACCTCAAACTCCAATGGTCTCCGGTGGCTATCGGCCCAGTGCCGCTGCCTATCCTGTGCCACCCGAAGTCTATCTCTGATAACCCTGACCTTCTCTGCAGCATCCACCACCATCTCTGGGCCAAGCAAAACCCTCTCACCGACATCATCCCAAGACAAGGGAGTACGGCACCTCCGTCCGTATAGAGCCTCGAAAGGTGACATCTCTATACTGGCTTGGTAGCTGTTGTTGTAAGCAAACTCTACCAAGTGAAGGTGGTCCTCCCAAGATCCCCCGAAGTCCAAGACACAGGTACGCAGCATATCCTCGAGGGTCTGAATCGTCCTCTCCGACTGCCCGTCTGTCTGGGGGTGATATGCTGTACTGAACTTGAGCGATGTGCCCAAGCTAAGCTGCAAACTCCGCCAGAAGTGGGAAGTGAATCGGCTGTCCCGATCCGAGACTATACTCACTGGCACCCCGTGTAATCGGACTATCTGCCGCACATACATCTCGGCCAACCTCTCCATCGACAAACCCACTTTGAAAGGCAAAAAGTGGGCCGATTTGGTCAATCGATCAACAATGACCCAAATCGCATCCTTCCCTCCTGGAGAGCGCGGAAGCCCAGATACAAAGTCCATAGTGATATGCTCCCACTTCCACTCAGGAATGGGGAGTGGCTGGAGCAATCCACCGGGTCTCTGCCTCCCGGCCTTCACCTGCTGGCACACCAAACATCTCGACACGAACTGAGCCACCTCACGTTTCATGCCATACCACCAAACATGCTGTCTCAAGTCTCTATACATCTTGTTGGCTCCGGGATGCATAGAGTACTGAGAACGGTGCGCCTCCTGAAGAACCTCCTCCCGAAGTCCTCCGCTCGGCACGCACAATCTGGTACCATGCCTCAACGACCCATCCCCTGCTAAAGAGAACTCCTCCAACAGTCCCATCTGGACCTGCTCCCTGATGACCTTCAGAGCCTCATCCTCAAACTGAGCTGCCCTGACTCTGTCCATCAGCTCCGACTGCACCTACAGACCCCACATCTGCGCCTCGAACCCAGGAACTATCACCTCTATGCCCAAGCTCTCCAGATCTGCCAGAAGGTGACGATCCATCGTCAAACACATAGCCACGGGATACCTGCTCAAAGCATCCGCGACCACGTTGGCCTTCCCCGGATGGTACTGCAAGGATATATCAAAATCCTTCATCAGCTCTAACCATCGCCTCTGCCTCATATTCAGCTCCTTCTGGGTAAACACGTACTTCAAGCTCTTGTGATCTGTATAGATCTCAACTCGCTCTCCGTACAGATAGTGTTTCCACAGCTTCAAAGCAAAGATGACCGCTGCCAGCTCCAGATCGTGGGTAGGGTAATTCCTCTCATGAGGACGTAACTGCCTAGATGCATAGGCAATTACCTTCCCGTGCTGCTGAAGCACACAACCCAAACCCCGTCCTGAAGCATCACTATAGATCGTATAACCACCAGATCCAGATGGCAGCGTCAAGATAGGAGCTGTAGTCAACCTCGCCTTCAGCTCCTCGAAGGCGGCCTGGCACTCATCGGACCAAACAAACTCCTCGTCCTTCCTGGTAAGGCGGGTCATCGGCTGGGCAATCCTGGAAAAGTCCTGCACGAACCTCCGGTAGTAACCTGCCAGACCCAGAAAACTCTGAACCTCTGCTACTGAGCTCGGCGTCGACCAGGACTCTACTGCAGAAATCTTCTTCGGATCCACTGAAATCCCCTCGCCAGAGACAACACGGCCTAGGAACTCCACGCGATCCAAGAAGAACTCGCACTTGGACAACTTCCCGTACAGCTGCTCCCTCCTGAGGGTGTCCAACACAATCCTCAGGTGCTCCTCGTGCTCCTCTGGTGTCTTCGAATAGATGAGAATGTCATCAATGAAGACCACCACGAACTTGTCAAGGTACTGGTGAAATACCTTGTTCATCAAGTTCATGAATACCGCCGGGGCGTTGGTCAACCCAAACGGCATGACGGTATACTCATACTGGCCATAGCGGGTCCGAAAGGCAGTCTTCGGAATGTCATCCCGCTTCACCTTCAGCTGATGGTACCCGGTACGCAAGTCGATCTTCGAGAACACCCTCGCGCCGCTCAACTGGTCGAACAAGTCATCAATCCTCGGCAGAGGATACTTGTTCTTGATGGTAAGGTTGTTGAGCGCCCTGTAATCAATACATAGACGTACCGTACCATCCTTCTTGGGGACGAAAAGAACTGGCGCACCCCAAGGTGAAGAACTAGATCGAATAAAGCCCTTGTCCTCCAGCTCGTCGACCTGCTTCTTCAGCTCCGCTAACTCACTGTTGTTGATTCTATAGACATGCTGGGAGATAGGCTCAGCGCCCGGCACTAGATCTATAGAAAACTCAACATCACGATCAGGCGGCATCCCGGGCAGCTCCTCGGGAAAAACATCCAAGAACTCAGCAATGAGTGGATGTGGCAACACTGGCTCCGCCAACAACGCTCCGCAGAAACCATCTCCCTGCTCCACTGCACCTCTGGTGAACTCATACTCCGGCTCTCCCGGCGGCCTAAACAGAATCCTGCCCCCTATGCAGTCGATGCTAGCGTGGTGCGTGCTCAACCAATCCATACCGAGTACCACATCGTAACTCGGAAGTGGCATTACGAGCAGACACGCACTCAGCTCCCGGCCTCTCAAAGAAACTCTCCGCCCCTTGCAAACATTATTAACTAGGATGATGCCATTCCCAGTCATAATCTTGCAAGTCCTACCCAGATATTCAGCAATAATATTGTGCCTAAGAGCAAAAGAAACAGACACAAAACTGTGCGTAGCACCAGAATCAAATAAGGCCAAAGCTGGAAAAGAATCGAGTAGAATAGAACCTGCGACAACATCCGCAATAGGCTCCACCTCCTCGGCTGTAAGAGTAAAGGCTCTACCCTGACCACCCCTCTGCTGGCGGTGCTGAACGAACTGCTGCTGCTGAGTCGGAAGCGGACCTCTCTGCTGAACTACCGGCACACTAGCTGGTGCCCTCTGAACTGGTGCCCTCTGAGCAGCTCCAGTAACACGGGGGTTCTTGGGACACTCCCGCATCTGATGCCCAGCGGCACCACAAAAGAGACATAGCCCCAGTCTCCTCCTACAGAACTCGAAGAGATGACCGGGCTTCTTGCAGAAGTTGCACGGTGGATCATCCTGTCCCGGACGCTGCTGACTCCTCTGGACAGACGCTCTGGCCTGCCCCTGCTGCTGGTGATGCTGGAACGACTGGTGCTGAAGCTGAGGGCGCTTAGCAGGCCCTGCACTGCTACTGGCCCCAGAAAACACATCTCGATCCCTCTTCGGCTTCAAGCCCAAGTCCCTCTCTACCTTCCGAGCCTCTGCGTAAACCTCCGCATATGTCGCGTAGAAAGAAGGGATCTGGAACTTGATATCCCAAGCCAATCCCTCCCTGAAGCGCTCCGCTCGGATCGCCGGGTCACTCACCATGTACTCGGCATATCGGCCCAGCCGGCCGAACTCCGCCGCATACTCCTCTACGGTCATGCTGCCCTGCTGCAGGTTCTGGAACTGCCGCACCAGGCCAATCTTGTCCGTAGGGAAGAAGAACTTCTCTCTAAACAGGGCCCGAAACTCTGCCCAAGTATGGCCCTCTCCTGCAAGAGCCGGCTCATTCCGGAACCATGTCCGGGCAATATCTAACAACTGCAACCCAACCGCCTCGACCCTCAGGTCGGCTGCCAGGCGGCAGGCCCCCATCTGGCGCTCGATATCCTCGAGCCAATCATCAGCATAGATAATGCCCTCAGTCCCTTGAAATCCCTCGGACCAAGCTTCTTGAAAGCATGGATATCCCCGATCTTCGGCTGCTGCTGCTGAACCTCCCTCTGTGGAGCCTGACGCTCCACTGCCGCCATAGCCAATCTGTGTGCATCCTCCATGCCCTGGCGTATAACCTCTGTCTGCCTCAACTGAGCCTCGTGCTGAGCCTCGCTGGGACTCAAGCACCTGGTGGAAGAACGCTAGCATCTGCCCCATGTCTGTGGGCAGAGGAGGCAATGGAGGAATAGCTCCCATCATCACCAGAGGAGTCCCCTGCTGAGGAGGAAGAATACCCTCGGCAGCTCCCACTGTGGCCCCTGGCACTACGGGAAGTGCACCCACAATGGCCCCAGGGACGGTCATAGAGGTAGCTGGAGGAGTACCCCCAAGAGCCCCAACAGAAGTTCCATCAGCCGGGGAAGTAACCGGAGCCTGTCCGTCAGAAGTGGCAGACCTCTCCGTCTCCCCGAGCCCCTCGCCAGGAGAATGAGTCATCAATATCCTGGAGACAAATTAAGAAGAAGATATCAATATGGCACATGAAGGCAATATCAAAGGAGGACAGCTAGAAAGCAGTAAATCAAAATCAAAGACGGTAAGCAAGATAAGCAAGGAAAGATCCTACTGTGATTGAGCACTCCTAGCCTACTATTCTTATGGGTAACACAGGCTCGTAGTCAACACTCTAAGACGAGTGCCGCTATGACATCGCACTAATTGCGACTTCAGGACCTGCGTGGGCCACCACTAAAACGTGTCACGACCCGCACCCGCTACAAGGGCACGTGACGCGACAACGCCCAGCCCTCACCGGAAAAACGGCGTGGAACGCTGTGTATTTTCTAGTCTGACAACAGTTTATATATATAACAAAACCTGTCGAGAATATAGTCAACTCCGAACGGAGGACAAGCAATGAATATATATATAGTGCTCAATCACAACTCTAAGACGAAAAGTAAAGACTGAATGATAAAGACAACAAGACGAGAAAATATAACCTGTCAAGTCCAGAATCAAATAATATAAAAGTCCAGTCTCTAAGTACAGTCCAAATATAATACAGTCTCAAAAAGTAGTACAGTCTCAAAAAGTAACTGGAGACAAAGTCCAGTACAAAGACCTACTCTAAACTATACAAGTGGTATGGTCTCGTCAGGCGGAGCTACGCCCTGCGGGACCAAGTCTAGGCCCACTACGTCGTCCGGACCGTAGTAGGTACTGCAATCTCCCTCGTCGAAATCTGTAATATTTTATCAACAGTCCAGTCAGGATGGAACGAGTACATATATCTCATAACAGATCTCAAGATAGAATAAAAGCTATAAGACTGTAAATAGAGCATATACAATGAATCATGGAGTGTACATGTATGTATCATGGCATGGTAAGCTGTAATACTGGAGCTAGATCAAGAAAAATAGAACGGGATCATGGCATGTACACAAATCAAGGTAAGCTATATCCAATGTGTGTGAGTAATAGTTTCAGCTTGTGATCGGCTTGGGTACCTGTCAAGAATCGGCCTGGCAAGTCATATGTGCGGTATATGACTCACACTGTTCGGGAATGCGGGATGGATCTGATCACAGGCCTACGCTACTACTCCCCCTACCCCAACTGGTAGAATGGATCCAAACAGGACACGTCACTGCACGGGATTCTAATAAGAAGGTAGCTAGCCTTCTCTAGAATCAGTGACCATATATCGAGCAAGAGCTACAAGGGTGCTTGCACAATATATCCCAACCTAAGAAGGAGAAAACATCTCTCGTCGGGATCCAAGAATACCAATCCGTGAGAACCATGTGTCGGGAATAAGCATATCAACACTAATTACATGAATCATAACAGTTATCATAAATTGGGAATAAGTATCAGAGAATGTACTCGCCTGTAAGATGATAAAATACGTCGACTGGAGCAACTGCAGTGTCTCGAGGACCTATAGAGAACAAGACGTATCAATACTAAGTTTAGGAAGTAAAGTTAAATCAAAATAAACCCTATTTAGTCATTCTAGGTCAAGACATGTCTAGTCGGGTCAATCTTGGTCATGGGAGAACGTTAGAAGTTAAACCGGATCAATCTAGGTCGAAAACTGGCTCACCGTTGTCTTTTGGTCAACGGGTCAATTCTTGTCAACTCTAGGTCAACTCTAGGTCACTGGTGACTAATAGTTGACTTTTAGTCAACTGCCCAAGTTAGATTGAATTTGGGACCAAATTGGGTAAAGTGTTGACCCATAGTTGACTTTTAGCCTAAAAAGTCAACCGTGGTCAACCGGGTCCAAGACTGGGTTTAGACAGCTAATCCTACTCCTTACCAACCTATACAATCCATATCCAAGTCCATCTTGGACTTGGAAAGTCAATTCTTGGCCGTGGGCCAAATCTCTATTTTACCCTTTTTAAGGGTAAATTTCTACCCTTGGCGATATTCTAGATAGCCTACCTACGCTACTTATTTTGACCCGATCTCCCTAGGGTAGTAGGGTACTATCCTATAGGTTCGTTATCTACCAAAATACCTAAGTAAAGTGGACGTTTGGTCCACCTTACGGCCTATTGCAGAAATCTCGAATATTTCGAGATACGCACTGATACGGCGCGATACCGGCGCCCTATGACCCCAATTTCCACCCGGGAGCTTACCCGCAAAATCTAAATCACATTTTCTAGGCCTATGCCAAGTTTCGTCGCGATCCGACGCTCCGGGCTCAAATTCGCCCTCTAACTCGATTTCTAACTAAAACCCCTCGTTTTAGCCTCGTTCTAAATCCCTCTCTTGGTTCTCGATTCTAATTCTTCCTCTTCTCTACTTCTCTAATCTTTTTCTTCTTTCCTAGTCCCTCTTCTTATTCTTCCCTCCTATTCTTCTTCACCTTTCTTACTTCTCTAAATTTTCCCTTCTCTAATCTTCTAATCTCTTAATTCTAACTCTTTTCTCATTCTCTCTTCTTCTAATTCTCTCATCTAAACTTCTCTATATAAACCTATATATATCTATATATATATCGAACTAGGGGGGTTTTTGTAGTGCTAGGGGGGTCAATGGGGGGGGGGAAAGAGCTGCTAGCTGCTGCTGCTACTGCTGCTCTAGCTGCTGCTGCTACTGCTGCTGCTGCTGCTGCTGCAACTGCAAGCTGCTGCTGCTGCAGCTCCTGCTTGCTGCTGCTGCTGCTGCATCCTATTGCTGCTGCAGCTGCTACTTCATCTTCTTCTTATTCTCCTTCTACTTCTCTCTCTACCTCTCTCTCTATATATATATCTATATATATATATATATATATATATATATATATATATATATATATATATATATATATATATATACATCTATATATAGCTATCTATCTATCTATTTATATATATCTAAAACTAAATATATATAACACACACACATACATACATATAGATACACACACATATACATATATATAGACACATACACACACAAATACCACCATCACCACCACTATCACAACCTCACCACCACCTTCACACACAACACACTCACACACAACTCTCGCACACACACACAAACACAACTTCATTACCACCATCATCCTCTCAACACCATACAACACATAAATATATATATATATATATATATATATATATATCTATACAAGAAAGAACCACAAAACTAACCTAGAACTAGGTTTTAGGGAAAACCATAAAATGGGGGCAAAGGGAAGAGGAAGATCCTCACTACATTTATTGTGAAGGAGGAAATTGAATGAAGAAATAAATGAGGGTTTAATCATCATACCTAGTGTAGGTTTTGAAGAGGAAGAAGAAGAACTTTGAAGAAGAGAAATAAATGAAGTGGAGAGAGAGAAAGAGACTTGAGTGTGAAGGAAAGGGGGGTTTCTTCTATATGTGGCCGGCCAACTTGGGGCTAATGGGTTTGGGTTGGGGACCCATTAGCCCCCCACAACCCATTAGTCAAGTTGGGTTTGGTTTGGTTTGTTTTGGAATGGGTTTGACTTGGTTTGGTTCACTAATGATCAATTAAGCCTCTAATTGACAAATTAGACCATGGGATTGGTTTTGGATTTCTAACCTAGTTAGGGGTGTCATGTGGGCCAAGCCCAGCTAGTATGTGGGCCCCACATGAGTCCAGGCTACCCGGGTCTCCAAATTGGGTCCGAATTGGATAAAATTCAAACCGACTCAAATAAATTCCTAAAAATCATAAAAAAATCCAATAAAATTCCTAAAATATTATTAAACTTGAAAATGACAAAAATACCCCCAATTTGAAAAACTGGGGGTGACAGAAATAAACCATAACTAACTAATCAAAGAAAAGAGAAATACGGGTCAGAAATACGAACACGTATAAAATACATATCACAATTTTCGGGGCACTACACTCCTGCGATGATTTATATCGACAAATCCAAATTATTTATCGATTCTCCAACCGATATTTGGTGTCATATCGAACCACTCACATTTGAACATCACAATATGCATATCATATGGGCCAGTATATTATAAATCTACAATATCCCGAAGCACTCCATAATATTCAAAGTCTGGCTCGTCGTCATAGATGGTGCCTCTTATGCAAACACCGGAATCCTTGGTACTGATGCCGTCATTGATAAATTCAACATTTATAGCATTCTGAGTTGACTTAAACCTGAAGCCATTTATTGCATTCTGAGTTGACTTAAACCTGAAGCCATTCTGAGTTAACATATCATAGAACTCTTTTGTCTCGGGATTAGGATCCTCCGGATCAAAATTAGGCCCTGCCGTGTCGTACACCATATCTCGTGCAAGGTTCTGCACGTCTCCATAACAGAGCATTCGTCGTCGTCGACGACAAAATCCACTGCAGCATTATCATCAAAAGCATAAGTAGCAGCATTCGCAACCTGTCTTTCCGCATATAGTTCACCTTGCGATGACCATAGGCCGTAATCACGTACGAAATCCTTACGGGTCAAATGATCTCTTACACTCACCACTTCTTCGTAACGTCTATTGCGATAATTACGACATGGACACTTGATTTTGTTACCGTCCATAAACTGAGCTTTGCTCATGGCATACTTAAGAAACACTTCCACACCTGCCTGAAAATCGTCACTCACACCTATTCTGCTCTCGTGTTGTCGTTTGTACATCCATGTACAATCAACGAAATAACGATCCATCACAGATTGGATGTAAAAATCTGTATAGTAAGACAAACTAAACAGAATTAGTATATAATCATGTAACTGGTGGATCCGCTGGTATTCTAGCTCGCGAAGAGAAAAATCTAAGTACAGTTGTTACTAATAGTTCGATACCGTTACCGATACCGATACTAATAGTTCGATACCGATACCGATAGTGCGATACCGATAGTTCGATACCGATACCGATAGTCCGATAGTCTGATAGTCCGCTAGCGATACCGATAGTTCGATACCGATACCGATAGTCCGATAGTTCGAAACAGATACCGATACCGATTCTTCGATAGTCTACTAAGTCGAAATGATTTCTCTTAAGCGTCGAGCATGTTATACACGGTTCAACTTGACGAGTCAGTAAATATTTTTGTGGTGTTGTATGCTTGCAGCAGCTGTAACACCCAGTTTTCTGAAATTGGGATATTTTAAAAATTTATTATTTTTATTATTAAATAATGGTGATTTAGTCATGTTATGAATTTTGGTGATTTTTAGTTAGATTAAAACTATTTTCTAAGTCACGACTTATGACTTTGTGATTTTACTAGTATAACCCTAGTGTAAACCCTAGAGATTTCATAACCTAGAGACTAACCATGACCATGTAAGCCTAACCAAGTGATTAGGATATTAAATTACCACTTTTTAGTCAAAAGGGTATTTTGGTAATTTATTAGAATTTATTTGGATTTATGTAGTTTATTATTATTTATTTAGTTGATTAGTGTCATGTTAGCTCCTAACCTAGTTTAGCACTAATCTAGAGGTTAGCAACTAACCTAGAAGACTAAGTAGAGGATGTTAGCTTTATGTAGAAATATCTAGGTTTGATAATATCTAGATATTTTACTTTTAGATATTTTAGAAACCTAGAAATATCTATCCCCTTAGTCAAAGACTTAGGAGCTAAGTTAGCAAGGTGGATGAACCCTAAATATCTACCCCTACCCTACCCATGGCAGCCCAACCCTACCCCCTTCCATATAAACACACCCCCCTTCATTCACACCTCATTTTCATTACACTTAAAAATCTAATTTTTCCTACAACTTCACACCCTCACCACTTAACCAATTTGACTCCAAATTGAGCCTAGTTTCTTGCATTGGAACCCCCTACACTAGAGGATACCAATTGTGGCTTGCTAGCAAGGAATTGTGGAGCTTTGGACGTTGGGAGTCGAAGGAGGATTTCATTCAAATAGGCCTATTATTGAGGATTTTGCATTCATAGGTAACATGCCCTAAAACCCATTAATATTGTGTTTTATCTTCATGGTTGCATGCATATAGGTATACCCTAGCTGTGGGTCAAGTTTGGTAGGAAATAGGTTTGGTTTGGTGTCCGTATCGGACACGTATCTGTGTGTTTAATTAAGTGTTTGGTGAAATGCCACTTAGGTTTTAATGTTGTGTTTTTGTGAAACAAAATACAATTTTGGGTAGCCCTAGACTTGTAGGTCACAACCCTAGTTGACTGAGCACGAAATCGTATCGTGTCCGTGTCCAAATTGGACACGAACATACTGTTAAACACCACACTGTGCACACTGTTAAACACCACTGTTTGACACTTCGTGTCGTGTCCACACGTGTCGTGGACACGATACAAGAACTTGGACACGTGCCCTGACACCCCACCTATCCTAGGACACGACCACGACACCATAGGTTACACACACGTGGCCCTAGACTGGCCGACACACGCGCACGAGACTGTGCACGCTGTCCTGCAACCCGACACTGATTGCGGACACGACACAACACGTGGAGGGATGACACTTGCTGGACACGAGGGGGCAATGTCTGCGAACATGCCCCCCAAGTTTCGTGTCTTTTAGTGTAGTGTCGAACACGAATTCGTGTGTGCATTAAATTTGTACTGACAGCACACACGTGGAAATTGAGCTCTGATACGGGCTCGAATACGACACTGTAAGACACGTAGACACTGTGCAGGCTACCTAATAGCTAGACCAACCCTAGGCGAACCTAGGAACACGAGCACGATACCTCGCGTGCCCTGTGTCGTGAGCACGAGACACGTGACCACGTGCACGATACAGTGCATATTCCAGTGCACTGTGTTACCCGATTTTGGTTTTTGACCACTAGACACGCCGTGTCATGTCGTGGTGGACTCCCATGGACACACACGATACGTACACGTGTGGGGGCACGATTACCAACCCTTGATTTTGGATATTAGTTAGGTTTTGTATCGATTTTGGGTTTACACCAATATTCATGAATGAACAGTAATTCCTGGGGGTTTTTCCGTATTTAAAATGAATTTCAAATTGATTTTTGTGTGTATATATACGTATATTTGTGTATATATATACTGTATTTATATGTATATATTTATGTGTCTGTGTATATGAGTATGTGAGTGTATATATGTGTGTGTAGGTATAGATATAGGTATGTATGTATATATGTATATATATGCATATATGTATGCGTGTGTTGTGTCCCCATTTCTCAGTTTTCCTGAGATAAACCCCCCTTCCCTGTCACAGTCCACACACACCTAACCCTAAGCCTCACACCCCCACACTCTCACTCTCCTTTCACTCTCTCTCTACCTATATATGTATATATGTTATGTATGTGTGTATATATATATATATATATATATATATGTTATGTATATATAGTGGTATATATATATATATATATATATATATATATATATATATATATATATATATATATATATATATATATATATATATATATATATAAGGGTATTATATATATGTGAATGGGTATATATATATTTTATATATATATATATATATATATATATATATATATATATATATATATATATATATATATATATATATATATATATATATATATAGTTGACTATATATTAGATATGTAAACATATATGTTATAGACTTGATGTCTTAGCCTATGGCCTATGTATATAGGTAATGTATATATGTCATAGTGCCCTAGGATTACTAGCCTATGGTTAGTAGCAAGTTAGAATTGACCAATAGGCTTAGTAGACCTAGTTTGACTAGATAGTCGGCCCTTGTTGACCATTGTTGACCAAAGTCAACTGTAGGTCAACCTTGACCTAGAATGGACTTGGATGGGTATAGAAGGGACTAGTTGACTAAGATTGAGTATATCCTACCCTTTACTTGTCCTCCATTCGGAGCTGATATCTGGACAAGTACATTATATACACTGCATGAGATTAGTTAGCAACCTAGGACAGCTTACTACCGCCGACACTGCGACGTAGGCTGGACGTACCCACTTCTCGTGCTCCTATACAGGGTGCGGGTTGTGACACATTTTAGTGGTGCCCCCATGCAGGTCTGGAGACTAAATTGTTTGGTTACGTTATTGTACCAAACATGTCTGCAATTAGGAGCTTAAGATAATTAGACAACATTAGGAATGACGCTTAGAACATCTAGAGGAATACTAGGATTGCAACATAGGAAATACATCACATGCTTGCTATTATAATTAGATTTTCTTGTCTATGATTGTCTTGCTTTAAAGAGTCCTTATAAGTCCTTTTTATTGTAATTAGATGGTGCTTACTCGTTCATCCCGGTATGTCTCACCTGAGAATGGCCCGCTCCCCATCCAGTCAGCTGACCAGTTAACTGATCCACCTCCACCTACCACTTTCTCCCACTCCATAGATCCACAAACCCAGATGCCTCCACCACCTTCCACCTCACAGTCCCAGCAGGACCCAATACTTCCACTACCCCCTATCACTATACCTACCCAGGCTTCCGTCATACTCGACGGGAACCAACTGCTCACTCTGATCCAGGGGTTCCTAGCAACCCATCAAGAGCAGACCACCCTACTCCGTCAGAGCATGGAGCATTCTGAGGAACGTACCGTGGTCCCACCACCTGTAGAGCCGCGGCAGAGAGCGGGGACGATCAAGGACTTCATGGGTCTGAATCCCAAGGAGTTCTTAGGAACTGAGGGCATAGTAGTAGCAGATGACTGGTTAGACTCGGTAGAGAGGAAGCTCCTTGGAGTTAGGATGCCGGATGACCTCCAGGTCGAGGCAGCAGGATTTCTGTTGATAGATTTGGCAGGAGTCTGGTTCCGAAATGAGCCGTTGTTTACGAGAGGGAGAGCCACTTGGGATCAGTTCAAGACCCATTTCAAGAAGAAATTCTTCTCGACCACCGCTAGGGTAGCCATGGGGCTACGATTCCAGAACATCCAGCAGGGGACCCGTTCTGTCGACGAGTATGCGGCAGAGTTTAGTCGCCTGAGCCGTTTCGCTCCTAGTCTGGTTGCTGACCCTGAGGAGATGACACGTAGATTTTGCCATGGTCTAGTTCCAGACATTGTCATTCTTATAGTGGCAAACGGTATGACTGACTACTACCAGAGCTTAGAGTTAGCCCGGAGTATCGAGGAGCATCTTCTGTCTTGCAAGAGGCCGGCTTCTGTACACATTCAGGGACCCTCCAAGCGTCAGGCTTTCCAGCAGAAAGTACCGACGCTACACCAGCAGACATATCATCCTCCCACACCACATCATTCTATCCCGCCAGTTAGAGCCCCGGGACCCCGACAGCAGAGGCCATTTCAGCAGGTGCAACATCAGTATCGGGGTCAGGACCCAAAGACGATCAGTTGTTCATACAGCAGGAAGCAGGGACACATCAGAGAGCAGTATAGGAAGAGGCTGAAGGTTTGCTATACCTGTGGGTCTGATATCCACCAGAAGATGGATTGTCCTGTTGCACCTCCTTATAAGGGTGCTAGGCCACCTGTAGCTCAGTACCAGAGGGGTAGAGCTTTTGCGATGACAGTCGAGGAGACCAACGCTGCAGGTGACGGGTTAGCAGGTTTGTCTTTTCTGTCCTTCCTTTCCCATCTTGTTGTATGATTCCATTAGTACCTGTCAGGATATGCTTGTGATGTGCTAGATAGTGTAGTTACCCTGTTCAAGACTGTGGAATCACGACCAGTAGGACTATGATTGCATGTTATCTTTTGACTTTGATTGACTGGGGGTTTGACCTAGAAGGAGTACGACTATCTTAATTTCGAGGACGAAATTTCTCTAAGGAGGGTAGACTTGTAACACCCAGTTTTCTGAAATTGGGATATTTTGAAAATTTATTATTTTTATTATTAAATAATGTTGATTTAGTCATGTTATGAATTTTGGTGATTTTTAGTTAGATTAAAACTATTTTCTAAGTCACGACTTATGACTTTATGATTTTACTAGTATAACCCTAGTGTAAACCCTAGAGATTTCATAACCTAGAGACTAACCATGACCATGTAAGCCTAACCAAGTGATTAGGATATCAAATTACCACTTTTTAGTCAAAAGGGTATTTTGGTAATTTATTAGAATTTATTTGGATTTATGTAGTTTATTATTATTTATTTAGTTGATTAGTGTCATGTTAGCTCCTAATCTAGTTTAGCACTAATCTAGAGGTTAGCAACTAACCTAGAAGACTAAGTAGAGGATGTTAGCTTTATGTAGAAATATCTAGGTTTGATAATATCTAGATATTTTACTTTTAGATATTTTAGAAACCTAGAAATATCTATCCCCTTAGTCAAAGACTTAGGAGCTAAGTTAGCAAGGTGGATGAACCCTAAATATCTACCCCTACCCTACCCATGGTAGCTCAACCCTACCCCCTTCCATATAAACACACCCCCCTTCATTCACACCTCATTTTCATTACACTTAAAAACCTAATTTTTCCTACAACTTCACACCCTCACCAGTTAACCAATTTGACTTCAAATTGAGCCTAGTTTCTTGCATTGGAATCCCTACACTAGAAGATACCAATTGTGGCTTGCTAGCAAGGAATTGTGGAGCTTTGGACGTTGGGAGTCGAAGGAGGATTTCATTCAAATAGGCCTATTATTGAGGATTTTGCATTCATAGGTAACATGCCCTAAAACCCATTAATATTGTGTTTTATCTTCATGGTTGCATGCATATAGGTATACCCTAGCTGTGGGTCAAGTTTGGTAGGAAATAGGTTTGGTTTGGTGTCCGTATCGGACACGTATCTGTGTGTTTAATTAAGTGTTTGGTGAAATGCCACTTAGGTTTTAATGTTGTGTTTTTGTGAAACAAAATACATTTTTGGGTAGCCCTAGACTTGTAGGTCACAACCCTAGTTGACTGAGCACGAAATCGTATCGTGTCCGTATCCAAATTGGACACGAACACACTGTTAAACACCACACTGTGCACACTGTTAAACCCCACTGTTTGACACTTCGTGTCGTGTCCACACGTGTCGTGGACACGATACAGGAACTTGGACACGTGCCCTGACACCCCACCTATCCTAGGACACGACCACGACACCATAGGTTGTACACACGTGGCCCTAGACTGGCCGACACACGCGCACGAGACTGTGCACGCTGTCCTGCTATCCGACACTGATTGCGGACACGACACAACACGTGGAGGGATGACACTTGGTGGACACGAGGGGGCAATGTCTGCGAACATGCCCCCCAAGTTTCGTGTCTTCTAGTATAGTGTCGGACACGAATTCATGTGTGCATTGAATTTGCACTGACAGCACACACGTGGAAATTGAGCTCTGATACGGGCTTGGACACGACACTGTAAGACACGCGGACACTGTGCAGGCTACCTAATAGCTAGACCAACCCTAGGCGAACCTAGGAACACGAGCACGACACCTCGCGTGCCCTGTGTCGTGAGCACGAGACACGTGACCACGTGCACGATACAGTGTATATTCCAGTGCACTGTGTTACCCGATTTTGGTTTTTGACCACTGGACACGCCGTGTCATGTCGTGGTGGACTCCTATGGACACACACGACACGTACACGTGTGGGGGCACGATTACCGACCCTTGGTTTTGGGTATTAGTTAGGTTTTGTATCGATTTTGGGTTTACCCTAATATTCATGAATGAACAGTAATTCCTGGGGTTTTTCCGTATTTAAAATGAATTTCAAATTGATTTTTGTGTGTATATATACGTATATTTGTGTATATATATGTATATATGTATGTGTGTGTGTATGTGAGTATGTGAGTGTATATATGTGTGTGTAGGTATAGATATAGGTATGTATGTATATATGTATATATATGCATATATGTATGTGTGTGTTGTGTCCCCATTTTTCAGTTTTCCTGAGATAAACCCCCCTTCCCTGTCACAGTCCACACACACCTAACCCTAACCCTCACACCCTCACACTCTCACTCTCCTTTCACTCTCTCTCTACCTTTATATGTATATATGTTATGTATGTGTATATATATATATGTTATAAAAAAAAAAAAAAAAAAAAAAAAAAATATATATATATATATATATATATATATATATATATATATATATATATATATATATATATATATATATATATATATAAGGGTATTATATATATGTGAATGGGTATATATATATATATATAGATTATGGTATTATATATATATAGTTGACTATATATTAGATATGTAAACATATATGTTATAGACTTGATGTCTTAGCCTATGGCCTATGTATATAGGTAATGTATATATGTCATAGTGCCCTAGGATTACTAGCCTATGGTTAGTAGCAAGTTAGAATTGACCAATAGGCTTAGTAGATCTAGTTTGACTAGATGGTTGGCCCTTGTTGACCATTGTTGACCAAAGTCAACTATAGGTCAACCTTGACCTAGAATGGACTTGGATGGGTATAGAAGGGACTAGTTGACTAAGATTGAGTATATCCTACCCTTTACTTGTCCTCCATTCGGAGCTGATATCTGGACAAGTACATTATATACACTGCATGAGATTAGTTAGCAACCTAGGGCAGCTTACTACCGCCGACACTGCGGCGTAGGCTGGACGTACCCACTTCTCGTGCCCCTATACAAGGTGCGGGTCGTGACAGCAGCATATCAAGTTTTAGAGTCATTATAGGTCAATTAATCAAACTGAGTCAATCTATCTATTTCTAAATTGCAAGAGTCCACTTCTAGGATATGGGAGCTATATCCTAAATATCTAGGCTAAAATTAACTTGGTTAGGATACTAGAGTGTCCTTACTATCTAGCAAGCACTACCTTAGTCTAGTTACACTAGCATTAATTACCTATAATTTCTACCATGTCTACACTCACACATTACACCCCAAGCCGTCCTGCATGCTAATAGGCATGGTAGGCCTGCCTTCATTCCTCACTCTCTAAAGCACACATACATATATATATATATATGTATATCACAGTTAGATGTATAGATATATACATCTATATAGAAGCACACAACTGATACACTCTAAGGGTCGATTTTTAGGAAAAACTTCACTTATTCAGTGACTTATGCAGATGAAGAACTCGCACTGTCCTTGACACAGTGAACATATACACCACAAACTCCATATTCACATTTACTAATCCAAACACCACCAAACTAATGGATAACCACTACAACAGAAATACCTTTTAATGACGGCTAAAAACCGTCATTAATGACAAACCATAACGCTTTTTTTTCCAAAGCAAGCGTGATGAAAACGGGTGTTATAAATATTTTTTAAAAGCGTCATAAATAAAAACGTCATGAATATGATGAGTTTCTGCTACACTTATTTTCAGCGTAGTTTGAAAGCGTTATGAATAGATAATCTATATAGACTCAATTCAGCACATTTATAACGCTCAATTCTGTACATTTATATATTACTTTCCAAAAAATTATAGATCAATGCTCAATGTTGCTCAATTCAATTTCAAAACATTCATTTTGAACCATATTCACAAGAAAACATCTAAATGTTATAAAGTACCATTTAATCCATTTACAAATATACATAATATATATCACCATCTTCATTACATTTTTTCAAAATAGGACATCCAAATACATATATCAGAACCATTCCACAGCATATTTTCACATTCAACATCATTGTTCTCCTCAAGACCAATCGGGGCTTCAATCACACTAAAAGCATTCCTTTGCAGCTTCACCTCTATACCATTTGTTAGGACCTGCAATTCACCAGTCACAGAATTAATTACTGCTCAACTATTAATACAAAAATCAAAATCGTGCAAGTAGAGTTGATTAGATTTCAGGGTACAATGGCAAGAGAAATAGAATAAGAAAAGGCACCCATGGTCTATTTAACACTGACATCGTTCGACGCAACACAGATCCGACAACGCACCCATGGTCTATTTAACACTACATCCATCTCTTCTCCAAATTTAGTCTCTAAATCTCTAAATCAAAACAATTAAGAGTATTAGAGATAGTATAAAATCTATAAGTATTAAAATTATAAATCACTAAATCTGTTAATTGCAGCAGTGTTTCAAAAAATTAAATCTCTAAATCATAAGAACAAAATTGTTTGTTAGGATTTAGTGAACTTGGAATTTTAATAGTTAAGAAATTAATTTACACTTAAAACTGTAAGCTCATGAGTCTTTTCTTGACTAATTAATCACGTCCCACTTCATGTGAAACTCTGCCTAAACTACAAAAATTAAACTTATTCCTACAAGATACTGTAGAAAATAAACCCATGAGCTAAAGTAATCCATTGAATCTAGCATTTTCTTATTCTAAATCACCATGGGAGCAAAAGATGTTTAATCCTGAGGTTCTTTCTTCCACTCCCCGACAGAGGATGTATTTCTTAGATGCCAATGTCTATGAAAGTATGACCATAATCACTAGGTTGGCCCATCTCGAGTTTGGCACTAAGGTTGGTTCTAGATATATGTGTTCATATTTCAATTTAGAAGAAAGACCTATCACAACATTCTCCTGTGGCATTGTGCTGGATTAAAGAAGATGAAGCTGAGAAATCACATGACAAAATAAGTGTTGATGTACTGAATACACCAAAGGCTTGAGCTACAAATATTACCTTCACGGCTTCATCAGCAGCCTTGCAAGCTACAACTGTAGCCTCAATATCACCAGTATGTCCCACCATGTCTCCATTAGGTAGGTTTACACGAACCTGTAGGTACATAGAGAATTAGCTAAAGACCAAAAAAACTGAAGCCTTTTTTCTGAAGACCATATGTTTGTCTACCTGGTCAAACTTGCCACTGAAACATCAGCACTGCAGCAGTTAGGAGAAATACTAAATGGAGAGTCTAAGAGATCAAACATGTGAGATGAGCCCATAACAAGCTCATCTTATCAAATTGATATGTTTCTAATAGTCAAACCTACCAAAAGCTGAAAGCAAAACTCCGAAAGTGGCAGTAAAAGTAAAATGTGAGACAGTCTTCTAGTTCAAATCTAAGACAAATGGTACATTCTTATATATAAGTACTAATATGAGCAACAAGAGGCAAATGTCAATGATCGAGCCACCTCGCCCCAGGCATAAAACCGGAGGGATCCATTGACAATTAAATAGCAAATGGGACATCTCAGATTCCCGACTAAAGTGATCCACAAACATGAAATCCTTATGGCTCAGTATAGCAACATTTAAAAAAAAATTGAAAGAACATTGCCAGTGTAACAACACCAAAGAAATTGGTGAGAAACAGGTATCATTGTCATTAATGTCTCAACCTTTAGTAGGTCACCAATGACAGTATGGCACACAACTCTTAACCCCTCTCTATGAACACATCTATCAAATTTTAACAAACATAAGTTGACCTATTATCCATCACTCTTATCAATAGGTGAGAAATTCCCTAAAAAAAACATATTACAGACACGACTAGCCTGCTCAAAAAGCAAAAAATTCTAGTCCCCGGGGAAGAAAATTTAAATTACAGGATAAGCATTTTGATCTCATGATTAACGACGGTCGATATCAAAAGTAATAACTATAAATTGTCTAATTTGAACAAATAGCATCTATATTTGAGGGAAAATACAACTAAAAGCAAGAGTGAAACAAATTCAAGATTTTAATTAACTAAAATTTACAGACTTTAAGACATTATTACCTCCTCAGCTCAATTTGAGAATAATCAATCTTTTCAACAATCATAGCCTCCTCATGTTCAGTGGTTGCAATTATCTCTCCAAACTGACAAGCAGAGGAGGAAAGGCCAGAATGTTTAGATGAATACACAGGTTTTGATTGCAAAAAGCACAATAATTTGCGAGTTACAAACACTTCTAAATGTGGATGTCAAGTAATAAAATAGGCCAAAGAAAACAATATTCTGGTTTGGTTTCCACTTACAGGTCCAAAAAGCATTGAGTGACCCCAAGCAATGTAGCCAGAACCAGAATCTCGAGCAGGTGAGCAAGTTGCCACAAATAACTGAAAGACAAAGATGCTCATAAGAATTAAGACCTACTTTCAGGTAATTTTCACTGTGGTTAAATCAATGAAGGTCGTTCCAATTATCTAAAGCAAAATCAGGGTAGTTAAACCAAAAACCTGAAGAAACTTACATTTGTTTTAAGGACATAGATGGACTAATGGAGTTTAGACAAGAAGTATAAGTTCTTGTGTGTCTAAATAGGTAAAGGTCATATGTTTAAACAAGCAAGATTATAAGCATCGGTATCAGAATCTCGGTGGCAAGTTTGATGTTTTTCCAGGACACAACGCCATCAAGACATTGCTTTAAAACAAAGAGGCCATATGGTTCTTAACCAAGTAAGCTTGTCTACTATGATCAACTAGAAAGTTTAGCCCTTCCACAATTCACAAATAACAGAGAAGCTAAAAAAAAGAAGCCACATTGGAAGAAAAGTCGAAGTAAAACTCACCGACGGGATTGACCTCGCCGCCGTACCCGTGCACCCTGACCACCTCCTCGAATGCGAGTGCGGCGTCCCTTGGCACCCCGTACCACATCTTCCCAGCCCCCATGTGCAGATAATTCAGGCTGTGCAGCTCGTGGTCCTCCACGTGCTACGCGAACCAGCTGAACAGCATGGCGACGTAGACCATAGGCGAGGTCACCCCGGGGATGTCCTCCCTCATGAACCTCAGCAGCGAGCCCTTGGACCTCGAGATGCCCCTCATGTTCCATGCGCTCTCCCCGACGTTCCCCGCGCCGGCGACGGTGGAGGCTGGGACGGGCGAGAAGTCGGAGCCGGGCATGTCGTTGGCGTACTCGACGGAGAAGGGGCGGTCGGCGCAAGCCTTCCAGAAGAGGGACTCGGTCTCGAGCGGGGTCAGAGTCGGCGCGAGCCTTCCAAAGGAGAGGAGCTTCTTGAGGTGGGAGCGCTCGAAGTGCTTGGCCTTGGACTCGAACTGGGGGAGGGTGTAGGTCTCGCCGCTCTGCCAGACGGGCTTCTGGACGGGGTGGGGGCGGCGGGGGCAGAAGCCGATCTGCTGCTGGCGCGTGGTGAAAGTGGGGGCGTCCAGCATCGCCTGGTCCATCGCCAGGCCGATCACCCTCTCCAGCCCCTGCCTGCACTCCCTGCTCGCCGCGGCGCCGGGGCCCGACACGAGCCTCAGCACCCAGAACAGGGCCCTGCAGGAGAACGCCACCCTCCCCATCAGGACGACCCCGTACAGTAGAGGGAGGCTTCTTCTCCGCAGAGCTCCCAGTGATTTCTGCTCGGACCCGATTTCTTCATCCTTCTCTTCTCAAAACCCTAACCCTAATTTTTTTTTTTTGGATGGAGAAAGGAAGAAAGAGAGTTGAAGTCTGTTAAGGAGAGAGACGACGAATGGTATTTCAAACATATTAATACGTTTGCAAAATATTACAAGTTTGCCACCGCTCTAAACTATTAATGACGCTTTGTTTTATAAACGTCATAAAAAGTCCAGAATTAGTCAAAACCGTCATAGAAATAAAGGTATTTCGAATTTTGATAACGCTTAGGTATCAGGCGTCATCAATACGTCTTATCGAGCGTTATTAAAAGGGTTTTTTGTTGTAGTGAACACCCAATATGGATAACACATTATTTAGCCAATATATAAACTTAGATGAATTTGAGAAGCAAAGCCCCCCGCCGCCCCCGACCAAAGTCCGCCGCCCCAAGCCTGCCGCCCAGCCGCCGACGCCCCCGCCCCAAGCCCGCCGTCCAGCCGCCGACGCCCCCGCCCCAAGCCCGCCGCCCAGCCCCCGACGCCCCCGCCCCAAGCCCGCCGCCCCCGCTGTCCCGACGACACCGCGAGCGAGAGAGAGAGAGAGAGAGAGAGAGAGAGGGGATTACCTTCGGGAGAGAGAGAGGAGAGGACGCCGACGCCGATCACCGAAGCCGCGGGAGAGAGAGAGAGAGAGAGGAGAGAGAGTAAATTTGGGGGGAATGCGAAAAGTTCCCCCCGCCGTTTCAATTTAAGTCTGGAATGTATATTTAGCGACGGATTCAAATTCGTCGTCCGTTAGTCGCTATATTTGATACTTGCCGACTGAATATCCGTCGCTACGTAGTCGAAGAATGGTCCCGCCAATTCTCAACACAATTTCCACCAAATAATTGACTGAATAGCGACGACTGACTATCCGTCGCTATATCTCCGACGCCCTAGCGACGGATATACGACCATTCCTCCTCCTAAAAATAAAATAAAAAGTATAACGGCTTGTCGTCGGTAATCCGTCGGCTAGTTGCCACAAAGCCGTCGCGAATGCCGACGGAAAATTTCCGTCGCTAATTTTCGGTCGCTAATTTACTGTATTTTGGTAGTGATCATGAGCACAAGCAATAAATAAGATACCCCGATATCTAGATGAAAGAAAAGTAGCATCAGTACTAATCACATGTAGACATCCCTTTAAAAATCTATCAATGCATGCCTTGAAACATATAAAAATTCTTTCAAAACTATTGTGTTCATTAGTCTTTATAAAACATCTGCTACCTGGATTTGTCTCGATAATTATAGAAGCATATCGTTCTAGACTACCGTAAGCATCGATATAACTACCATTTATTTCAGATAAAGCAATTTCTCTAGCTTTCCAAGCTTTTGAATATTTGATACGTATTCGATGTTCTCTATATATATCCTTGACAACATGCGATGGACTATACGATTGGTCATCTCTAATTTTATTAAATATTTTATTTTTTATCCATACAGTAGTAGCTAATGGATGACTACCTGTTGTAAGTCCACATAAGCAAGAATGTTGATTTTCTAACGTAGTAATAACAAATGTCTTGCTATTACCAATAGATTTAGCGTATACTCTCCAATTACAACTAGATACGTTACATTTATATATAATCTTATGAGCATTATTAGAAGTAGTCGAACAAGTAAAATTATTCTTAATTGCTATGTCACTAATGAAACTTCTAAATTTAATATGATTTTCAAATTGTCTTCCAACAAATAATTCAGGAGTATCAACATTACCATCATTATTATCAAATTCATCATCTACATTTTCAACTAAATCATCACTATTGTCATCATCATCATTACCTTCAACTACTATATTTTCTTCTTGACTGGCAAAAATAACTTGGTGAGAAGAACTAGGACCAGGACAAACATTAGTAGTTTCATTATTAAAAGTACGTCTACTACTTATATGAGGTGGTGCAGGAGTAACAAAAATACTAATATACGGTGATTGTACATTAATTTGAAGAATAAAGGTCCATGCTTGATCACTATTTAAATTTATAGAATTAGGAGCAAAAATATGTACTAATATAAATTCATCAAAATCGATAGAAAATTGTTCGGCCATTAAATTACATAAACTACTAAACGTAATATTTCGATCTATTATAAGAACTTCAGTTAAACCTCCTTCGTAAGCTAACACATTAAGGATGCCTCCAAGCGAGCATAAAAATGTTACACTTTGATCCATGCTGGTAGGTGAAAGAAACACAAAGAGAGTTTTCTACTTGTTCGGATTAGTAATTTGAGATGGAGAGAAAGATATTGAGAATTCTGAGATGGGAAGAAGAAATAGACTACCATTTATAACATTTATAACAATGAAATAAAAGAGCCGTTGTAAAAAAAGTAGTCGTTGGAGTAAAAATATAGTCGTTGAAGTAGCCGTTGTAATTGAAGTAGCATGTTAAAAAACTGACTCAAAAAAAAAAAACCAACTAAAAAAAACCAACCCAAAACCACCCAAGCTCCACTCAAAAAACCAAAGCTCCACTCCTGAATATAAAAAAATACAAAAAAATGAAGAATTCAGGTAGCATGTTAAAAAACCGACTAAAAAAAAAATCAATTAAAAAAAACCAACCCAAAACCAAAGCTCCACTCAAAAAACCAAAGCTCCACTCCTGCATAAAAAAAATAAAAAAAAGAAGAATTCAGCCAGTCTGACTGGCGGAATTTGGACAAGACGAACTGTCGGAAAGGTTCGTTTTTTTAAATTTTGTAAAAGCTGTTACTTCCTGTGTAATTTTGTACAACTTTATTACTGTACAACAAATTTTCTGTATCGATATACTATAAGATTGTCAATGAATTATTGTACTGACACTATTTTTTTCTTTTTTTTCCCAATTTTTTAATGCCGAATTGACCGGGAAAGATACCCATAATGACGGTATCGGTCACTATCTGCAGCGGTTGGTATCGGATTGTGATATGCAAAATCGTATCGATATCAGCCGTATTCTATAGGTAAGATACTGCAAACTGTGCTTCAAACGTTTGATAATATGATAATTTAAAATCTCACTTGGTGGAAGATCCATAGGATTTTAACTTATAATTTATTTCTTCCTATTTGCTCCTAAATCTTCACCATTTTTATGTACGACTCAAATTCACGCCTCTATAGTTTCAACCAACTCATTTCATCATCGTCTATGCTACATCAGTTAAGAATCGATTTCCTTTTCGGATCTTGGGGAGAAGAAGGCATTGTCGTTGCATATCGTCTTGCTTAGAACAAGATTCATTGTCTGGTGCAACTTTCTGATTCTATGGTAAAATCGATCCGCAATCTTCAGTTTGATTGATTACTTTGAGATTTTCTATGACTCCATACAGACCACCTCTCTAGATCTTGTCCTTCTAAATCCTGATTGTATTGAGCTTACATCATAATAGTCAGGAAAGTAAAGTCCTCGAGGTTTAATGATCAAATGTAAATTGTTAGCATATTAGCATATGTCCCAGCAAGGTTTATGGGCCTAGGACAACTCTTGTCATTGTATATATATATTTCTCCATATCAATGAACGAAAGCTAGATGGGATATTTACAAATTAAATGGACTATCCCTATACAATCCACTATACAAATTAAACTGAAGATTGTGGATCCTTATATAATCGGGTATTGAAGCCTTAATTGGCTCTCCCTAATTGGACTATTGTGATATACTTGCATCCGGATCCTAGAAGCCAGAAGCGGAAGCAGGGATAGAAGCGGGGGCGGGAGCGGAGGAACGCGACTACTTAGAAAAGTCTAAAGTTGGGTGTGTGATGGGAGCATGCGCTAATAATTTTTTTTATGTTTATTAATTATTGCTATCAAAACTTATAAATATCTTGATATAGAATTTATAAAGCTCAGTTCAAAGTTACAGAGAGATCATTTGCATGTTGATTTTTTATGATGTCAATGTAAGTAATCTTTAGTTTCTTGGTACTTTGATAAACGTGTATTAAAATCTTCTAACTTTCTTTGCAAAATGTATGTCCTCTTTTAAAATTATGGTCATATCATGGAAAGCGCTCATGTCATCGGAGAAACGCTCTCTCGTCGTCGGAAAAACGAGCTCCTGTTATCAGAAAAGCAAGCTCCCAACGAGCTCCCAAGTAAGAACCGCCGAATCGATGTTCTTACTGAGATTCTTTGACCTTCTAGGAGTTTATGGCTTCTAAAATCCGGATATTGAAGTATGTTGATTGGATCTCCGGATTCTTTATAATTTTCTGCTTCTACTTCACAGACGACTACTACTCTATTGTTTCTTTCATCTAGTGTGGTCTATTGTGATTGGATACTGGTATGCTATTGATTCTACTGTTAATAGTATATTGTGCCTGACTTTCTGCATTATTTGTGGTGCTGCTCTCTTGCTTTTGGCTACTATTGTATGATGGATTCTTCAACTGCAGTCTCTTAGCATTCTCGCTTATGTGCACACTATGGTGGTACAATCCATTCGTTTGGTTATTGTTTGCTTGAGTATGGTATGCATGTTTGGACACGTCGTGTTATTCCGGTGACATCTACTACTACTAATTGCTCCCGAGTTGGTTCTTCTGTGATAGTTCCTCACGCAAACTATGATCGCCTTCTTCTCACTTCGTCAGTCTTGCATTACAGCTCTAACCTTCTACATATGAAACGGATGTTTTCCTTCTTGTTGGAACCACGTCTGGATATTTAGATTTGGGTGCCACTTCTCATAGAGCATCTTTTCCTCCTAAAGATAGATGTCTTATTATCTCGAGGCACCTTGGAGCTAGTTCCGGCTCTTGCTGATTGTGATGTTGTCTCTTGCCGATGGGTATTTACTTTGAAGTATCTGTCAGATGGTTTCATTGACCGCTATAAGACGATACTTGTGCGATGGCGTTAAATACTTCGAGACCTTCTCTCCAGTTGCTCAACTTAGTTCTATTCAAGTTATCTTCTCTTGTAGTCAATCGTGATTGGCCAATGTTTTAGAAGAATGCTTTCTCGTATGGTGATCTTATTGAGAAAGTCTATATGGAACAACCTCCCAGATTTGTTGCTCAGAGGAAGAATGCTGTCTGCGAACTCAAGAAGGCTATCTATGGGCTCAAACAAAGTCCTCTTGTTTGGTTTGAAAAATTTAGCCAAGTTGTCTCTAAAGTCAGATTCAGGCACATTCATGCAGACCATTCAATATTTACATTAACATCCAGATGGAATAGTCATTGTTATGGTGTATGTTGATGACATTCTACTATCGGGTTCCGACTCGCAGGCATTGAGAAGACCAAGGTCTATCTCCACAAATATTTTGTTATTGAAGACCTTGGTCAGCCGAGGTACTTTTTTGAGATTGGGATAGCCAAGAGCTCAAAAGGAATAGTTCTCTCCCAACATAAAAATGCTACATACCTAATCCAAAAAACTGTCCTACTCAGATCTAAACCAACATATACACATATGAACCTAATTTGAACTTGTAGCTCGAGAATGACGAGGATATTGAGGACAAGTCTCAATATAAAAGACTTATTGGAAGGCTAATCTGCTTGGCTGTGACCCGACCATACATTTTCTTTGTGGTAGGCCAGATTAGTTAGTTTATGAAGCATACCAACTGGTGTCACTGGGATGCTGCTCTAAAGAATCTTGAGATACGTTAAAGGGTCGACATGAGATGGACTTCTATAGGGTCGACATGAGATGGACTTCTATACAAACGGTATGGGCATCTTAAGATAGAGTCCTACTTAGATACGGACTATGTTGTATCAAAGAGCGACATACGTTCTAGTCTGGATATTATACCTATGTTGGGAGCAATATCGTCACTTGGCACGAAAAAAAAAAAACAATTGTGGCCGGATTTAGTGCATAGGCCGAATACAGAATAATGGCTCATACAGTGTGAGACGATGTGACTCAAGACCTTACTGGCCAACCTTGGTGCCCAGTATAAACCCACTTTCTATGCACTGTGACAACCAACTTGCCAGCTTTATAGCCAACAATCCATTCTTCCATTAGATGACCAAACACATTGAAGTGGACTATTATTTTGTTCGTGACGGAGCAATAGGTAATTTGGATTGCACATCATTCACTAAATTTGAAGACCAGATTGTCCATCTCTTCAACTTAAACCTCTTTATATATCTTGTTTTATTTTTCTTTGTAACAAGGTGGACATATATATATATATATATATATATATATATATATATATATATACTCCAGCTTGAGGGAGAGTGTTAGCATATTAACATATGACCAATAAGGCTAATGGGCCTAGGGAAACTCTTGTCATCGTATATGTAGAATGAGAATAATAGATTAATTTTATTATGAAGAGGGATTACATATATATAGGAGAGTCTAGCTCCTCCCTTTACTCTCTTTTCCAATGTGGGAATAAAGTCCACTATTACTAATACTTAACAGTATACATATTCTCCATATCAATGAATATAAGCAAGGTAGGATATTTACAAATTACATAAATGATGTGTACATAATGCAAGGGATGGATAAGATTTATTGGGAAAGCACTCATCATAGAATAGACATGAACAGTATCTTAACTATGAACAATTACTTGTTGACTGTCAGCAACTTGCAATCTGGAGACTTCCATAAGTACCATATACTAAAACTATTCAGTTCTCACATATTTCGAACAAGGTTTTTGAATTTTCATGTGATCTACAACTATAATTACTTTCAGCTTAACTACCTTCACTAATAACAAGCCTCAAAGCTCTCCACATAATATAAGTACAAATGATTCTCATCACTTTTAAAAAATACATCGACTTGTACCAAATAAGGAAATAAACAAGACTGGCATGACCACAAATGCACATGACCCTTCCTAAAACAGAATGTTAGCAGTTGCTGCAATCACTCCCATGGCATGGAGATGAATGTTGGCATACCATTTTTGGAATGGTCACAACTCACACGGTGGTAGCACTACATTGTCATCCAAAGATTTGCTTAACAAAGAACCTCTTACTCTAGAAACGATGTTATTGAGTTCCGATGATGCCATGGATGACAATGTCGCCTTTGTCCGGCCTACCATACGACGATATTTCTACTTGGCAGCATTCTAGCAAAAAGGAAACCAAATGTTTACATTAACCTTTTTATTCAATAGCAGATAGCGTATTTAGAACAACAAAAATACCTAAAGTGAAAGAACAAGTGAAAATGCCTCAACTGCAACAACTTAGCTAGAAATTGAAAACAGAAAAACTACGAAGCTCGGACACTCAAAAAATGTGGGCCGTGTTATGTCAGACATGTATTGGACACTATCCGGACAATCTAAAATACAGTAGGACAGCAAAATAGGTGTTATGTCCATGTTGTTGTGTCCTCAAGCATGTCGTGTTATATCTGTGTCCGTGCAACATAGCAGAAAAACCATCATGTCCAGTTTTATATACCTCTATTTCAGAATCAGACCAACCTCGCTTAACCATCATGTATTCCTCATAATTATGCGGGGTCTGTATGGTAACAGCAAGTCACTTGGATTAGCTCAAAGAAGGATTGTGGTGATCCTAAGGATCAGACAGTATAACCATTTTCTTACCATAAAATCTAGAATCTATAAGGCAACCCAAAAGATAAGGAGTGAATATAAAGAGGATAAACAGTATTTGAATTTGTTTTCACTCCTATGTGTAGAAAATAATAGTTGGGATGAATTTTATTGATGGACTACTTCACTACTTATAGGGAGTCTAGCTCCTCTACATACTACAAATTCCGATGTGGGACTAAAAGTCCCTTATTGATTCTCAACACTCCCCCTCAAGATGGACGATAGATATTAATCATCCCCATCTTGTTACATAGCTTTGACAGACTCAATGAACTAAGACCCTTAGTCAGACAGTCTGCCACTTGTTCTTCTGAGCGAACATAGTCAATCTTCAGTATCCCTTGTTCCAGCTTTTTCTTGATGAAGAATCGATCGATCTCGATGTGCTTCGTTCTGTCGTGCTGAACCGGATTGTTCGCTATACTTATCGCAGCTTGACTATCGCTCCGAAGGTGCAATGGTGTCCCCTTGTCTAGCTTCAACTCTGTCAGCAGCGCCTTTACCCATAGCAATTCTGATACTCCTAGAGCCATTGCTCTGTATTCTGCTTCAGCTGTCGACCGTGCTACCACTGACTGTTTCTTGCTTCTCCATGAAACCAGGTTTCCTCCTACAAAAACACAGTACCCTGTGGTAGACCTTCTGTCGTCTATGCAGCTTGCCCAGTCTGCATCGCAGTATCCCTCAACATCTGTGCATCCATTCTTCTTGAACCACAGTCCTTTTCCCGGCGTCCCTTTCAGATATCTTAGGATCTGAAATACTGCATCCATATGACCCGTTCTTGGATCATGCATATAGCGGCTTACAACACTTACTGCAAATGAGATATCAGGGCGAGTATGCCCTAGATAAATCAGTCTGCCTACTAGCCTTTGATACCTTTCGCGATCAACAGGTTCTCCTGCTTCTGCTCCCATCTTGCACTTCTGGTCAATTGGAGTGACTGCTGCTCGGCATCCCAGCATTCCTGTCTCCTTCAGCAGATCTAGTGCATATTTCCTTTGTGAGAGAACAATTCCTTGTTCACCATTACATACCTCGATACCCAAAAAGTATCTCATCTCCCCCAGGTCCTTCACCTCAAACTCTTTGGCGAGTTTCGTCTTCAGCTTAGTGATCTCATCAGCATCATCACCTGTGATTACTATATCATCCACATATACAGCAAGTATAGTTATGTGGCCTCTTGCATGCTGGAGGAAGACCGTGTGATCTGCATTTGTCTGATGGTACCCCATGCCAGTGACAGCCTTTCTGAATCTGTCAAACCGGGCTCGAGGAGATTGCTTCAGCCCGTACAGCGACTTCTTCAGTTTGCACACTTTTCCATGTGACGTTCCTTCACCTGAATCTGACACAGAGTAGCACCCCGGAGGAGTCTCCATGTAAACTTTTTCTTGTAGGTCTCCATGAAGAAATGCGTTCTTTATGTCTAACTGGTGTAGCTTCCACCCATAGTTTGCTGCAATGGAGACCAGTGTTCTTACGGTACTCATCTTCGCTACTGGGGCAAAAGTCTCATCATAATCGATACCATATGTCTGGGTATAGCCTTTTGCAACCAGTCTCGCCTTGTATCGTTCAACTTTTCCTTCTGGTGTCTCCTTCACTGTGTAAACCCATTTGCATCCCACAGCTTTCTTCCCTTCAGGTAATGGCACCAGCTCCCATGTTTTATTTTTCTCTAGTGCCCCAAGTTCTTCCATCATTGCGGCTTTCCATCTTGGGTCCTTCTTTGCTTCCTGCCAATTCTTAGGTAAAGAAGTGGAGTCTAACGAAGTGAGGAATGTTTGATAAGTCGGAGAAATATTAGAATAAGATAGGTAGTTGGCGATATCATGTTCATAATCTTTATAACGAATAGGAGCCTTTCCCGCATTAATGCGAGAAGACCTCCTTAAGGGAGCAATGGGTGGTGGAGAAAGCATACCATCCGAATCGGAGAGATCCGCTTCCGAATCCGAGCGATCCGGTGCGGGAGTAACATCTTCAGGAGTCGGGGCAGGAGTAGACGAGGGACTTGGCACTATAGGCACAGGGTACGGCACAGTACTGGACCTCTGCTGTCTTCTTCTGTAAACTTGGAGCTCCTTTTCCCTTGTCTGCTTCTCCCCCTGCGTAATGTACGTATTGTCTTCTTCATCCTCCGTATCAGTATCAGTGATGTTGTCTCCCCCTTTCTGCCAGTCTGTCACGACAGGACAAGGTACCGATCCGACAACGACGTTTGGGCGTACTACCTCCCCCTCACGTCTAACACCCGCTGCGTGAGGCGTGTTCCCAAACGCAGAACCTTCGTCCGAACCATAATAAGGTTCCAGCTCTCTGAATGTAACGTCCATGCTTTCTGGCGGCGTTAGAGGAGAGTATTTCCGGAACTCTCCTCGGGACCCCGTGACATGGCAAGATGCCCCAGAGTCCATAATCCAAGCTGGCTGAGAGACAGATGCAAGAGCACGCGGAGGTATACCGGCACTGGTTTGGGGGGGGCGGCGCTGGAAGGGGGGAAGGGGGCCGGCGGGTCAGCGGGGGGGGGGGGGGGGCGGGTCAGCGGGTGGGGGGGAAAGGGGGGTCGGGGGGGGGGGGGGGGGAAACTGCTCCGGGAGGGGGGGGGGGGAAAGGGGGGTCGGGGGGGGGGGGGGGGGGGGCTGCTCCGGGAGGGGGCTAAATTTTTTTTTTTTTTTTTTGTGGAGAGAGAGAGAGAGAGAGAGTTATGGCTCTGATACCATGTAGAAAATAATAGTTGGGATGAATTTTATTGATGGACTACTTCACTACTTATAGGGAGTCTAGCTCCTCTACATACTACAAATTCCGATGTGGGACTAAAAGTCCCTTATTGATTCTCAACACTATGTTACTTGGACTCGGATACGAGTGTCGGGTATAATTACATATCCAAGAGTGGGGCCCTTCAAACTCATAATTGAAGGACACATGGACTCGGCTAAAAATGATCCAAATTTTTACGGGTACGGAGATATGACTAAGATTTCATAAAAAAAAAATCCTGTAATTATAAATTACTAGTAAACTTTACTGAACTACTTGAACAAGTCCCTAAGGGACCGTCTCTTTAGCTCCTCTACTACTTTGCTACCAGTCTACCATATTAAAATAAACTATCTACATCACTACAACATTAAAATAAACTATCTACTTCATTACCAGTCTCTCAATTGTCACCATAAAGGATCTGATTGTTACCATATAGGATCAGATACGGATTCCATATTCATACCCATGTCCTATCGGATCGACATGGGTACTTCTCCTTAAAGTGGAGAGTCTGGGTAACATAGTTTCACTTAGCAAATAAAGGTATTAACTAGATACGGAATTTGGTATCCATATTTGAAAATTAAAGAAGCAATATGCCCAAGAAATGAGAATAATTGAAACGAGAAAGCTAAGATGGTTATGTGACAAGACATTAAAAGAAAGGATAGGAAATGACAAATAAGAGCACCCATGGGAGGTTGCAGATGGTACCAATAAGGATTAGAGAAAATTGCTTGAGATTGTTAGGAACATAGGACGTGCAATAGACAGACGCAATTGTCAGAGCAGATGTACTTACTGGTCAGGGTGGTAGGATGTTAGTTAAAAGGGGCTGCTAGAACTATGGGCAACCCAATGCTTGGATTGACACTCAAAAATGATGTTTTTTTTTATGTTAGAGAAGAGATGGTTATTAGAGCTGAATGTAAGATAAAGATTCGGGCAGCTGACCCAAAAAATATGGAATAAAGGCTGTGTTCTTGTCGATGAAAACTAATATAGACCACACCACAACACCCCCCGCGCCCCAAATCAAATATGAATGAACTTTTGGAAGGGAAAAAAAAGGCCCAACAGCAGAATACGGATCAGATGAGGCAGCTGCACATTCCTTGAATATGTGTGATACACAAATGAATAATTGACAGTAACGAGGGAAATCTTTCTACAACATAATCTTGAATATATGAAAAAGAGAGTTCAAACTCATAAACTTTACTATATCACTCATCCACGAGCCTTGTTGCTTCTATCTTGGAGGCTTGTATCTTGGAGGACGCTGGTTCGAGTCGCGGAAATAACCACTCTATGTATAATTATGTATATGGGGTAGGTTGCATATATCTTGACCCTACCCAAACCGACATAAGTGAGAGACTCGTGGCAATGAGACACCCTCTTTTATAAACTTTACTATGGTGTTGGCATTAATATTAAATAATCCATATCACACCTAAGAGTTAGATTTACTAGCATATGGTTGTTCAATTACCATCCCTTAAAGGGGGCCATGATGTTCATATAGGAAATACCCATCATACTGTAATAAGACTAATGATATTGCTGGATTTCAAAATGATACGATATCCGTATATCTATCATGTTTTAAATAGTTCAGTATCAGTTTTCCATATTCTTTGTCTGCCATGGCAACAATTTTGGGGTTATCCACATATTTGGAGTGTTTATATTGTGTCTGATAGGTGTCGAAGACGGGGACACATGTTCAACTTTGACTAATCATTCCTTATATTAGTAGAGCTTCCAAAATGTTTTTTTTTTGTAGAATATACCTTGAGATTGAGAAGGAAATAATATATGACAAAGCAATAACACCAGCTATAGTTTATGGGTTGGAATGTTGGACAATAAATAAGCGTGTCCGAAAAAATAGCGTAGCTAAAATGAGAATGTTGAGATGATTGAGTGGCAATCCACTAAACAACATGATAAGAAATGAACCCATGGACTTGGTCGCCTCGTTACCTTGTCATTCTCAACAACCCGTATACAAAGCCGTCTCAAGACATATTGGGGTCCTAAGCAAATCATTTAAATGTGGCACTTTATTTTAATATAAAGATTAATTTAATTTAATTTTTATTGCCTTTTGAGATGCAAACGTACTAATTATTTTTTTTTTAATTCAATATTTTGTAAAATATCACTTTCAATAGATATAGTCGCTAATCTACTTGATCTTTCTTGTGACATAGTAGATCTTAAGTAGGATTTTATTAATTTTAGTTTTGAAAAACTTCTTCCGCAGAAGCTACTGTCACAGGTATAGTAAATAATATTATGTACACTATAAATGCATTGGAAAAAGAATCAATTTCTTTCAAATAATTCAATACATCAGGTGCATTTTATATCTGGTTTTAAGAACTTTCTTTAAAGTTTTTAACTCAGGAAATAAATCTTTACCATCAATATCACGCCCTCTTCAAAACAAAGTACACATTCAAGATTCAGACAATACTTTTATAAGTTATCATCATCTATTTCTTTTAATTTTTTTAATATCAAATGAGAACCCAAAATTTTCTTCATAATTTTTTAATAGTTAAAATCTATTATTAGTTGAGGAAGGTCTTGGTCTACTAAAACTATAAAATAACTCGTTCTAAAAGACTCCAATGGTGACAAAATGTGTTCATTATTAGCATTCTCATCATATTGTTTTTTATGAATTACCCTTTTTTTCCATGAAATGTAGATTCAATATCCATTTGACGGGCAATCTCCCTAGCCGAATGTTTAGCCTTTTCATATCTTTCGTTTGTATATTTCTAAAAAAAAAATTGACGAGACCTCTTAGAAGGCCAATTGCTATGTCAATGGACATATCTTGTGATTGTAATTTCTTACTAACTACATTAACAACAACTAATATACCATACCAAATAACCATGCCTAATAAAAACTCATAATTTTCTAAACCATTAATATCCAAGTTTTCGTTTCAAAATTTAATTTTGGATGCATGTCACTAGAATTTGCTAGTTCCCGTAAGCATGTCTTATTTGTGGTGCTTGATTTCGTATAGCTTTAATACTATTAACATGACTTTTCCAACATATTTTTGATAAAGATTTAACAATTAAATCTTTTACGTAACTCATAAAATTGACCATCGCTTTGGTAATGAAGAAAATAGACAATATATTAATTATATCAATCCAAATAATGAGAGAGCTTTTGAGCACGAATTTGTCATGTCTAAAATTACTAAATTAAGACTATAACAACCACATGGTATATAAAATACTCTAGTATTTATATCTAACAATCGTTTTTGAACACCTTATTTTTTGTCAAGATAATACCTCCACGTTACTCCCTCCACTTATTTTAAGAACTCATCTCCATGCAACTGTTGGGAAAGAAACGCGAAAATCTTTTTCCAAACAAGAGAGTACCTGCGAGAGAACCGAGCAATACAACGTACGAACCAAAACACCAAAACAAAACCACGCAGACACAGAATTTTTGACGTGGAAAATCCTTGCGGAAAAAAACCACGGGACGATCGGAGTCCAACCCTGAGAAGCCTCAACTAATGAAATAGAAGAATTACACCCTCTACAAACTTCTCCCAATCCAAATCGGATCTCCACAACACTTGGAAGCAAGAACAATGATTACAAGGCTACGAAGAACAAGAACGACGAGTAGAGATTACCCGAATCTGATTCTCCTCCGAAAAAGACCTTCAATCCTCCGTCTTCTCTCCCAAAGTTGTAATGGCACTCTTGCCTCCTTCCTCTCTCTTTTTTTGTGTGTTCTACAATGATTAGGGTTAGGAATAACCTAATATTAACTCCCCTAATCCGCAGCAAAATCTGGACCATCGGATATGATCCAACGGTGAAAAATTACCCTGAAAAATGCTTCAGTCCCGCCGACACAGAGTTCGGCCAGAACTCTGTGTTCTGCCTTCAGAACAGTTCTGGAACCAAAAGGCAGAGTTCAGCCAGAACTCTGTGTGGGGACAGAGTTCGGCCCGAACTCTGCCTCCCCTGTTCCAGAATGTAAAATTGTTGCTCCCGAGTTTCTTTTTCGTCTCCGAATGGCCTCGTCACCTCCCCGAGCTTCTCTGACAAACAGACGGCGCTCGTCGCACTCCTGGGTTTTCTCCATATAGGTTGGGAATCCCACCCACTCCAACAAATCTCCCCCTTCACAACTAGGTGGAGGAGGTCGTCATCCCGACGATCTGCCTGCAGTACTCAAACTTTTCCCTCGGTAGAACCTTCGTGAGCATGTCCGCTCCATTGTCATCAGTATGAACCTTCTCAAGCGCCGCGTCCTTCTTCTCAACCACATCCCGTATCCAATGATACCAAGTCTCGATGTGGTTGGACCGACTATGAAATGTCTGGTTCTTCACAAGGTGAATAGCACTCTGACTGTCGCAAAGCAAAGTATACTGCTCTTGCTTCAGCCCCATTTTCTGCAGCAGCTTCTTCATCCACAGCAGCTCCTTGCAAGCCTCCGTCGCCGCAATGTATTCCGCCTCCGTCGTCGACAAGACAACACACTTCTGCAACCGCGACTGCCACGATAGCTCCTCCGGCAAACATCATCACATAGTCCGAAGTCAATCGTCTCGTGTCTACATCTCCAGCCATATCAGCGTCGTTATACCCAACCAGTTTCAGCTCGTCGCCACCAAAAGAAAGTCTCCAATCGGCAGTGCCCTGAAGGTATCGTAGAATCTACTTGACCGCACTCCAATGTACCTTTCCAGGATTTGAAAGATACCTGCTAACTGTGCCAACTGCATGAGCGATGTCTGGCCTCGTACACACCATAGCATACATAAGGCTCCCCACAGCTGAAGCATATGGAACCCTCTCTATATCTTCTTTTTCGTCCTCGGTAGATGGACACTGCTCCTCAGTGAACTTAAAGTGGGCCGCAAGGGGGCAACTCACTTTCTTCGACCCGTCCATACCGAAACGCTGAAGTACCCGGTGAATGTACTTCTTTTGGGACAAATGTAGCAGCTTGGACTCTCTCTCTCTCGGCTGATCTCTATTCCAAGAATAGTCTTCGTTGTGCCCAAATCCTTCATAGAGAAGGCCGCGTCCAGTTGGCGCTTTAACTCCGTTATCCTAGTGGCATTCCGACCCACTAATAGCATATCAACATAGAGCAATAAAATAATGAAATCATCCTCGGCAAAATACCTCACAAATACACAGTGAACCGATGTCGTCCGTGCATAACCATGCTCCCCATAAACGACTCAAACTTCCTGTACCACTGCCTCGAAGCCTGCTTCAGACCATACAAGCTCTTCCTCAACCGGCAGACCAAATGTGACTTGCCCTTCTCACGGAATCCCTATGGCTGCTCCATGTATAACTCCTCCTCAAGATCACCGCGCAGGAATGCCGTCTTCACGTCCATCTGCTCGACGTCCAAGTCGAGACTGGCTGCTAATGCTAGCACCACCCGAATAGACAACTGCTTGACGACAAACGAAAAGATCTCATCATAATCTACGCCTTTCCGTTGACCGTAGCCTTTAACTACCAACCTCGCTTTGTATCGAGGGCGAGTAGCATCATCCGTCTGCTTCACTCTAAACACCCATCGATTCTTCAAAGCCTTCTTGCCCTTTGGCAACCGCACCAGCTCATAAGTGGAATTGACGTATAAGAAACTCATCTCCTCCTGCATAGCCTCCATCCACTCCTGCATGTATTCGTCTTCCACAGCCTCTGCAAAACTTTCGGGCTCTCCCCCGTCAGTCAATAGCACATACTCACCCGGTGAGTATCTCGTAGATGGTCGACGATCTCTTTCGCTCCTTCTCAATGGAGCCACTGGTGCTGGCTGTATACCAACAGCCTCCTCCCCTTCAGGAACTGCCTTCCCGGCATGCTCATCCTCCTAAGGGACACCCTGGCCACCATCAGCAGGCTGATGATCAAGGTTGGGAGCAACTCCATGTACTGGCTCCCCCATAATTGGATCCTCTGCGATGTCCTCTAGAAACTGCTCGAAGCGAAATGACTCTAACTCAGGCAATTCCTCAGCCTCAGAAGGCGTCTCGAAATCCTGAGTGTTGGTCATGGTCTGATCCTCGACGAATACCACGTCCCTGCTTCTGTAGAGCTTTTTTCCCACCGGGTCGTAGAGTCTATAGCCAAACTCATCCTGACTGTAGCCGACAAAGATGCATCGCCTCGTCTTCGGCTCAAGTTTGGTCCTCTCGTCCTTCGGTACATGCACGAAGACCTTACAACCAAACGTCCGCAGGTGATTGTATGACGGCTCTTTGCCGTACCATACTTTGTCAGGCACATCACCCTGCAAAGGAGCACTAGAAAACAAATTAATAACACAAGCAGCTGTGAGAAGAGCCTCACCCCAATAACTGTCCGACAAGTTTGCTTCTGACAGCAAACACCGCACCCTCTCCATCAGTGTCTTGTTCATGCGCTCCACTACACCATTGAGCTGAGGTGTCTTGGACGGAGTCTTCTGGTGTCGTATCCCCTGCTCTCTGCAATAAGCATCAAAGGGACTGATGTACTCGTCGTCGTTGTCGGACCGAACACACAATAACTTCTTGTCCGTCTCTCTTTCAACAGAGGCCTGAAACTCTTTGAAAGTAGGCAGCACCTGATTCTTGGTCTTTACGGCATAGACCCAAACCTTCCTGGAACAGTCATCAATAAAAGTTACAAAGTAAGAAGCACCACCAATAGATTTTACCTTCATAGGACCGCAGACATCTGAGTGAATCAACTCGAGCAACGCCGGCTTCCTTGAACTTGGGTGACTTTGGAAAGACATCCTATTTTGCTTTCCAGCTAAGCAGTGCGTGCATTTCTCCAACTTTGTAGACTTGAGCCCTGGAATCACCTTTCTGTTCACCAAGTAGCTCATCCCCTTCTCGCTGATATAGTCGAGCCGCTTGTGCCACAACTCGGTAGACGCATCACTGACTGCGTTCACCTCTTGTGCTCCATGTGCGCTCCCCTCCATATAGTAGAGATCGGACTTCTTGCTTCCTCTGGCAATCACCATCGAACCTCTAGAAAGCTTCCACTGACTATTCTCGAAGAGACTGAAGAATCCCTCGTCATCCAACCTTCCAACCGACATCAAGTTGAAACGGATATCAGGGACATGACGAACATCTTTGAGAACAAGAACTGCATCCGTCTTCGTTCTCAAATGCACATCTCCAACGGCAACCGCCTTCGACACATCTCCATTGCCCATCTTCAATACTCCACAGTCACATGTCGTGTAAGTGGCAAATAGTGTCCTATTGTGAGATACATGTGCCGAAGCCCCTGAGTCCACCAGCCAAGAATTGTCATCGCAGACGAGAATTGTAATGACCTCATCACCTACGACGATCACATCGCCTCCATGTATCGAGGTCGCCGCTGTAGTGTTCTCATCTTGCTTCCCCTTGTCGCCCTTCTTCTCTCTTCCAAGCGAAACAATTCCGCTTGATGTGGCCCTTCTTTCCACAATGGTAACACTCTGAGTCCTTGTACCGACCCTTGGACTTCCTCCTGCTCTTGTCTCTGCCACTACCTGGACCACTGCTTTTGTCCCTTCCGCGGCTCTCCAAAACCAATACCTCTGAGTGGTGGGATGTGGATGAAGTGCCCTGAGAACGTCTCCGCATCTCTTCATTCAGCACCTTGCTCTTAGCAAACTCCAGACTGACCATGCCCTCTAGAGCAGAAGCGATCATAGATACTCGTACGGTCTCCCACGAGTCTGGCAATGTACACAGCAGCCATAGTCCCTGTGAACCTCGTCGTCGAACTTGACTCCCATTGAAGACAGCTGGTCAACCACGCCCTGGAAATCACTCAAGTGATCCGTGATAGACGTCCCATCTTTGTACCGCAGACCCATCATCGCCCGGATCAGGAACAACTTGTTTACCCTGGTCTTCTTCGCGTACAAAGATTCCAACTTATCCCATAACGTCTTCGCGTGCTCAATATTGGCAACGTAGTTGTACACGTTCTCGTCAACGAACTGCCTGATATATCCGCACACCTGTATATGCTCGAATTTTCAGTCCTCCTCGGATTTATCGCTGGACTTCTCGGATGCAAATACGGCCAGATGCATCTTCTTGACAAACAGCAAATCTTTCATCTTGCTCCGCCAATAGTGATAGTTGGTGCCGTTCAGGTTCATCATGCGCACCGGCTTCGCGTCCATCTCTCCTCTCTAGTTTTTCTGTCAACTCCTGACACCCTTCTGAATTCCAGAACCTGGCTCTGATACCACTTTGTTGGAAAAGAAATGCGGAAACCTTTTCCCAAACTAGAGAGTACCTGCGAGAGAACCGAGCAATACAACGCACGAACCAAAACACCAAAACAAAACCACGCAGACACATAAAATTTTTGACGTGGAAAACCCTTGCGAAAAAAAAACCACGGGACGATCGGAGTCCAACCCTGAGAAGCCTCCACTAATGAAATAGAAGAATTACACCCTCTATAAACTTCTCCCGATCCAAATCGAATCCCCACAACACTTGGAAGCAAGAACAATAATTACAAGGCTACGAAGAACAAGAACGACGAGTAGAGATTACTCGAATCCGATTCTTCTCCGAAAAAGACCTTCAATCCTCCGTCTTCTCTCCCAAAGTTGTAATGGTACTCTTGCCTCCTTCCCCTCTCTTTTCTTGTGTGTTCTACAATGATTAGGATTAGGAATAACCTAATATTAACTCCCCTAATCCGCAGCAAAATCTGGACCATCAGATATGATCCAACGGAGAAAAATCACCCTGAAAAACGCTTCAGCCCCGACGACACAGAGTTCGGCCAAAACTCTGTGTGGGGGCAGAGTTCGTCCCGAACTCTGCCTCCCCTGTTCCAGAATGTAAAATTGTTGCTCCCGAGTTTCTTCTTCGTCTCCGAATGGCCTCGTCACCTCCCCGAGCTTCTCTGACACACAGACGGCGCTCGTCGCACTCCGGGGTCTTCTCCACATAGGTTGGGAACCCCACCCACTCCAACAGCAACTAATATTATAAAATATATCACCTTGTCCAATTTTAGCAATGGTTGGGAGGTTAGTGTGAGATGAACTATGAAACATGTTTAGAGAGATTGTTGTATGGTACTGGTATAACAATTCCAATTTCTTGGAATATAAAATGGTCCAATGAAAATAGACATAAAATTAGAAGATTCATCGAGTACAAATTATCAAGCTTCACGGCAACAAAATCAGCAACCAAGCTTTCATCCCAAATTCTTGGGGTCGGCTACATGAATCCTTTTTCTTCCATTTTGCTCTATTAAGGGCCTTATCCTGTCCCACATTAGCAAATTCCAAATTGGCAAGCTTTGTTTATCAAGTAGTACCGATACTTGTTTCTTACCTCTCAGCATATTATTTTGATCAATTGGATCAGGTTGTTTTGGTGCCACAATAACATCTGTGATGATGTAACATTTTCGTCACTCCTTTCATGATGCCCCTTGAGATAATTTTGATGTTATTTGAGAAGAACAAATTAAATACAAACTTTTATTAGCAGTTTTTGTGAGGTTCATCTCTTGTGGTTGTATTCTGTTGGATTTATAGTTTGTCATGTTCGAAGTGCATTACAGTAAAAGATACTATTAACATCCTTTCATATTTGATCTAGTGTCGTAACCTTGTCCTTGAATATTATCAATATTTGATTTAAGTGTTTCTAAAGTAATTAAAAGTTCATCAAAAAGTCCCTTTCCTGTTGTAACATCTAACATTTATAAATTCTAAAAAATACTCCTCTATTTTTTTTCGAGCAGATAAAATATTAACACATCGTATTATGAGAGTCATTTGTTCTTGCTAACTTATGTTTAGAGTACAATAAAGTACAACTGAATAATATTTTACCTCGTTAATTTTTTTAAAGATTGTATTTTTTATTTCAGATGCCAACAATTGTATAAGTTCATTTTGTATCTTATGACCAAGATGGTGATTACGTAGTTAACCATTCTTTATACGACAAACATGTTACAGCATTATTGGATCAAATTCATGAATCATTTCAATAAATTTTAAAAAGTTCCCATTATTATTTTGATAATTTTTTTCATTAGAACCAAGAAATGCCATATTGGTTATGGCAAGAGTTTTAAGAACAACAAGAATCCTTACTAGTACATTTCTCTAATGTTCTTTTTATTTATTAATTTTTTTCTTGCATATCATTATCAATTGTCGTGTTTTCTTTTAATCTTGTTTCTAGATCAAACAAAAGTTCCATACTTTTCATATGCTCATTTGATAGTTCATGACTTTGAAGTTTAGAACCAATATATTTGCAATCTTTTGTACTTACACTACTTAATTGATTTATTTTAGACTTTGAACTACAAGTTTACAGCAAAAACAGAATACCTTATCAAAATCTTTTGAATATGTTAACCATTTTCTATCGTTTTTCCTCCATTTAGTAATATATTAGTATAATATGTATTTGAAAATCTTCTAGCATTTTCATAAATACGATGCTCCAAACTTTGTTCTCGAATTGGACCTCTTTCAACTGATATCTCTCTTAATTTCGAATCAATTTTATCCCAATATCCTCGGTCATCAATTTTTGAAATCATTATTTGTCGTTGTTCATTGAGATTTGTATCCAATTCTTTAACATGGTCATCATTCTTGATTTGTGATTCATTTGAATGTAAGTTCTCACGCAGAACCGACACTATTGTAAGTTCTTATGAACAAGCCTAGGGCCCCATAATTAATGGGCTCCATGTATTACGTGTGGAGCAACAGTAAGCAATTATGGAGTAACAGTATTTGAAAAATATATTTTCATGTTTGAATTCTGTAGTAAGCAATTATATTTCCTCTTTTGGAAAATTGCGTTTGTCGTAAGCAATTATGGAACCTGCCATAATTGTTGTACTAAGCAATTATATGATACAGTAAGCAAAGTCGTCGGAATTTGGTAAGTAGATACTCTCTAGGCACAGTCCACGGAACATCCTGGGCATACACGGGTTTACATTTTTTGGGAAAAAAGCTAAAGAAGTACAATCTCAATTTGAACTTCAATAGTAAATGGCTAGGCTGATATAAAAAAAATTTAGTTTCTTTTAAGAAAATTATTTTTTGATGGTACAATCTCAGTGTCATGATATTTATGGTAGAGATTTATTTTCTAAGTTAAAACTTATAAGATAATTTTTAAAATTCTCTTAAAAGTTTTAACTCAGAAAATAAACATCTACCACTGGTCTATCAGAAAATAATATAAAAAAGCTATTGCATTTTTTATATAAGCCTAGCCATTGACTATTGAAGTTCCCGAAATTTATATTGTACCAATTTTTTGCTTTTTTTCCAAAAAAAAAACCCGTAAAGCATGTGTATGCTAGGCTGTTCCGTGGACCATGCCTAGTGAGTAGGGACTTATCAAATTTCAGCACCATTGCTTACTGCATCATAAGTTATGGTAGGCTCCATAAATGTTTATGATAAACGCAATTATCTAAAAGAGGAAATATAACTGATTATTACATAATCCAAACATAGAAATATTTTTTCAAATATTGTTGCTCCATTATTATGCCAGGCTACTCCATATTTGCTTACTGCTGCTCTACACATAACATATGGGGGGCCATTAATAATGGGATCCTAGGCTTGTGCCTAGGAACTTACAATAGTGAAGCAAGTTCTGTGCGTTTATCCGGTCCATTACTACTCTGTAATACCAATTCCTCTTCTCTTCGTCAAATTGCCCAATAGAAACGGGAATAGTTAGGCTGTGTTTGGTAGGAAGGATAGAAAAGTGGAAGGAAGGAAAAAGAGTAGGATTTATTTTTCTTCCTTATGGAAAGGAAAACTCATTTCCTTCCTTTGTGTTTGGTAGCAAGGATGAAAAAGATAAGTGATACATTTTTCTTTGTTTGTTATGGAAGAAAAAGTGGAAGGAAAAAGTTAAAAAAATATATGGTTACCAATTCTATCCTCAATTAATATCATTTATTTACCATTTGCCTTCATGAATAATTTTTAAATAATACATTCATATGTGGGTATAATTGTTAATTACTACAAGCATCCACTTTTCCTTCCACTTTTGCGGGAATTGGATTTCTTAGGTTATGAGGGAAAAGTAATCCCTCCACTTTTCCATCCTTCATATTTTCCTTCCATACCAAAAAAAAAAAAAAATGAATCTTTTTCTCCACTTTTCCCTCCTCTATTTTCACTTTTCTCTCCTACCAAACACACCCTTACACGGAATCTCAACTATAAAATCAATCCCTATAATAAATTATCTTTCTTATATTCTCTCTATTCTTATTACATTGTTGGATTGCTGGCAAAAAAATTCGTGCACACTTCGTCCAAATCGAATGTCTGGGTGCATGTGCATATATCGATGGCCTGATGATATCGAAATTTAGGAAACGAACATGGTGTCGGACCTTGGAGGAAACCAGCACCTGTTGGCGTCCTGCTAGAGGATGGTGCAGTTCCTTTAAGGACAACAACTTACTCATTTCACTACAATGCCATGTTCTTTACAATTATTTCTCTTTATTACATTACATTACATTTATTACAACACCTAGCAAGAATAACCGAACCATAATAATTCAACAATAACTTTACTATCTTGTATATCCCCTCTTGTCATTATTATTATACAATAACTTAGGCCTCCTTTGGTTCACGGAAAGGAAATGAATTCCCTTGTATTTTCCATGGGAATGAAAAAGTAGGATTCCTGTCACATTTCCTTTTCCTTGTTTGGTAAAACAAGGAAACTAACTAGGAAAGGAAAGCAAAATATAACAATGTTCCAATAATATCCTTACATTTTAAAATAAAAATAGTATTGTAAAAATAACATTAATGGTAAAATAAGCAATGACACATGGTTACTTTTGTAATAAATGTTGAAAAAGAAGGAGGGAAAATCAATCCCATGGGTCTTGAGTGGAACCATATTCCCACCAATTTTTCCCCTTGTCGGGAAAATGATTCCCAAGTTTGTGGCTACCAAACAAAGGAAAGAAACAACTTTCCTTTCTCGGTTCCTTAAATCGGTGAACCAAACGAGACCTTAGTAGGCCTTAGTATTTGTCTTAATTCTTCTTCAATTTTGTTGTCTTGATTTTTGCATTAAGTGTTGCCTTAATTACTAATTTGAATATTATCTTAAAAAGAGTTTGTCTTAGTTGAGACATAAGTCGTAATAACTTGTTTGGTTTTCGTTCGGTTTCAGAATAATTTACGTATTCCACTATGTTTGTAGAAAGTGTATTATTATATATAAACCCATATTCTTTTTACTATTTTCATAAAATATCTTTTGCAAATTGCACTCATCTTTTAGGAATACTTACATTTGTTTTATAACTCTTTTCGAAAAGTATGTTAGCTTTTTGAATTTCCAACAATTGAATATCAATATAGATCTTCGAGATTTCTTAATTAGATAAGTTTCAACACATTTTGTCTATTTTAGAAAACTTATTTTATCTACTTAGGAAAGCAAAATTCTAAGAATCCAAGGAACTAGTAGGTTTTATATTATTATGATTACAAAAGTATTCTTTTGAAACCTACTTGTTATGAACTTTTCTATAACTTCTATTTCTAAGAATACTATTTTGGAAAATCTACTTGTTAGAAAAATCCATTTAATAACTTATTTTCGTAAGAAAAATATTCCCTAAAATCAAAATGAATATGTTTTCTATTTTGATCTTTTGGTTGTTATTTTTCATAAACACGTACAATTGCAACTTCTTTGCTAGTACGTTTAAATGAACTTGTTCTTAATACAACATTGGTTGCTATTAATCTAATTATTCTAAACTTATATTATGTTAACCTGCAGTTTATTATAACTTTTTCAATGTCTCCTAACACCAACGATGGATCATCCGGAATCAAACATGAGAAATCGACATTAATGGATTTAAACGTTGGCAAGCCCAAGTGGAGTATTACTTAATAACTTGGGTTTTTTATCAGCGATTTTCGATCCGAGTATGGTCGATACAATCAGGTTTGCTTCCACTTCCCCCACTCTTGCATCTACAACCTTTAGAACCAGAGCTTTCGTTAGAAGACCTACAAATAGAAATCAGGCTGAGATTGAAGACCATTGTAGGAATAGAATATGTAGTGCTTTATCTGATAACCTTTATGAAGTGATTCTAGAATATCCCACTGCCAAGAAGTTATGGAAAGCATTAGACGTTCGCTACAACCTGGATAATGCAGGAATTGAGCACTTCACTGTGTCCAACCTCCGGAAATTCAAAGTAGATGCTTCAAAATCTTTGAACCCTCATCTACATCACCTAGACGAAATGTTTGCTAAGATTAGGACAGATGGATCTATCCTTGTAGAAAACTATCTAGTATCCGCCTTAGTAGACGTCCTTCCTGAATCCTGGTATGTATTATGTCACAAGTACATAAACTCTTCAAAGTTACCTATTTAGAAGTCTATAACTCTATTTGGATTACCAAAAAAGAGAAAAAGATATCCAAATACTTCACCTCTAGGGTAAACCTCATTAAAACCAAAACTCGTAACCCTCATTTGAAACCTAACGGCAAAAGTTTTAAGAAAACAAACCATTAGGATCACTAAGACCAAAAGCCAAAACCATCACCATCATACAATACCAATTCCATAATCATCACCCTAACCAACACCATCAACCAAGCCATCCTCCAAACCATCCCAAGCCTAAACAGGGAAAGTGGTACTATGTATGTGGTTGTACTAATTATATGGTGACCATGTGCTTCTACAAGAAGACGAAAGCAATCGGAGATGGACGGTCTTCTGGATGTCCACAAGTGAATATGAATATATGATCGAGGACATGTTGATCTCAAGATGACATCCGGAAAGACGCTCCCCTTGAATGATGTATTATTCATGTCGGACGTCCGCAGGAATCTTGTTTCTGGATCCTTGTTGCCGCAGAAAGGATTTAAGATAATTGTGGAGTCTAAAAAAATAGTAATTACCAAGAATGATATGTTAATTGGTAATGATATGTTTCTAGCGGGCTGTTTAAGCCAAATGTTATTGATTTTGAAACAGAAAATTTAAAAAGATAGGCAATGTGTGGCCATGCTTTTGGCGTATGCACTCATATCGCCAATAGCAATGGCGACATGAATGCAAATATTTTTTTTCCAAGAGAACAATTTGTTAACAATAAGCCCAAGTCTAAGAATTCTGGAGATATGGCTGCTACTGTCCCCAAGTCTATTGGCGAGTTCATTTGCTATTGTTAACAATGTTAACAAATGTTGCAGGTAGTTGGAAGTAAAATTTCTGACTATCTTTATTTTTCCTTCTTTAATTGTACTCACATCGCCAAACACACTGGTGATACGGCTGCTAGTGACCCCAAGTCGCCATTCCCAATGGTTCTTTCAATGTAAATTAAAAAAAAATCATCATTAAAAGCCCAAGACGCCATTGAGAATGGCACCCAAAAAATTCCAGATTTTTTTTTCTTTGCATTCATGTCGCCAATAACATTGGCGACTCATTATCTGTTTTGAATTTTAGCAAACTAAATATCTTATTTGTTATTTAATTATATTTTAATATTTTAAAAAAAAAATCTGATTTTGAAATTTCTAACAGAACACATCAAAATAGGTGCTGTGTCCCTGTCACCATGTCCTTGCTCTGCTGTGCGTATCGGTTCCGTGGAAGTATGAAACGTAGGATTTAGGTAGCATTTGTTTAGGAATGCAACAAGTCCCATATGAAATCGCATTCCTATGAATGTGATGCTTAAACATCGAAATGATTTACTCGCGTGTGTGCATTTTAGGTTCGAAATCCAAACTTTCAAAAAAAAAAAAATTCCAATCGCAATTCCGCATAGGCAACCCTAACCCTAATCAAACAAAAAAAGAGTAAAGAAATTACTGCATCGGATCTTCTCGAAGAAGATTCCGGATCCGGCAGTGGGGATCTCGGACACGGCGTCCCCTACGGAGGCGTCGTCGTCCACAGCGAGCTCCTCGAACGCCTCCCGCCAGAATCTCGGCAGTCCGGCCCGCGCTCCGTCCGCGTTACAGATCCCACGTCTGCTCCACGAACCTCTCCCTCTCCTCCGCCTCCTGAAAGAAGCAGCTATGTCAGTTTCGGGGGGACAGTGTCGTATCAGACACGTGAGATCGTACCAGGATGTCAAGATCGGGATGGTGGAGGGGCGTGTCGGTTTCGGTGGAGGAGGAGGATTTGACGGTGGCGGTGGTGGCGGTGAGAAGGGAGTAGACAGCGAAGAGGAGGATGGCGATGGCGGCGATGGCGGCGGCTGCGTTGGCGGTGGGAGGAATTGTCGGTAGCGGATCGGACTCCTCCATGTTCAAGTTCTACTAGAGAAATTCAATTAAGAACCCAATTAAAGATTTTGGTTATTTATAAGGGCATATCAAAAGTTGATCGGGCTAGCCAGGATTGGGACTAGCCCATGTTTTAGGGGATATTACTCGGGATATCCTATTTTCCTACTCATGGGGTTGTTCCAACCCCACACCCACTCCCTCCCCTCTCCCAAATTCCAAATTTCATTCTCATTTGTAAATTTTACTCTTTCTTCCAAAATCAGGGTCCGTTTAGATATGTTTTCTGAAATTTCTTTCTAAAAACAGTTTTCTGAGAAGAAGTTATAAAGTTGTTTTCTGAGTGAAATAAATTTTGTTTTGCGTTTTATTACTTTCATCTGGAAAGTTATTTTAAGAATCAAAAAATAAAGATTTTGTTTGGTAAAATATTTTTAGAAAACGATTTTTTTTTAACTGTGTCCGCACTGTTCTGTGTCCAATTGTGTCCAACTAACAAATTTTTGTATATGACACACGTGTCCATTAGGGGTGAGCAAATATCGACCGATACCGAAAAATCGACCGAATACCGATTAAAATATTCCGAAAAATCGAACCAAAATTATGTACCGATACCGAATTGCCGAATCGACTAAAATATGGTATACTGGTAGTGGTAGCGGTTTGAGTGTAATACCATATCGAAATTACAGAACCGAACCGATCATATATATATATTATATATTATTATATATATATATTATATACTTTGTTTAGAATGTTGTTCGTGATTAATTTATTTTTGTTTTTGACTAGTTTATTAGAACTTAGAATGGATTTTGATGGACTTGAAGTTATGTTAAGAACGCTAAGAATTGAGTTATTGATCATTTGAGCTTATGTTTTGTGTTCTCATAGAATTTTGAAGTAAATTTTGGTTACTTAAACTTATACTAAATATTAAACTTAGTGACCGCGTTTGATCTTTTAAACTCATTTTTAAGTGTTTGAGACTTGTTACTATTGTTCTAATAATTTGATTAATCTTGGTTGGTAGAGGCTTGGCTTTCAAATTTAATGCTTCCAAAAAAGCAAAAATATATATATTATAGATTAAGAGGTTCTACAATATTAAGTGTGTTGATTCATCAAATGTTAATGGTAAAATATCAATACCGAACAAAAACCGACCGAATACCGATTTAACCGAAACCGAACAAACCGATTATAAATGGTACAATAATGGTATTGATTTTTTAAATACCGATTTTAAAAAATACCGAAAAGTTCGACCAAATACCGACCGATTATACGACGCTCACCCCTAGTGTCCACCACAAATCTTTTTTGTGTCCACCACAGATATTTTTCGTGTCCACCACATATCTGACTTTTTTTTGTGTCCAGCAATTATTTTGTTTCCAGCAAATTATTTCTGTGTCCAACAATTTTTCTTGACATTTTCTTGTGTCCACCACAGCTCTCGACGAAGAGGACTCGTCACCGCCGCCGGCTCGCTGTCAAGCGGAGGAGGACTCGTCACCACCGTCTGCTCGTAGTAGAGCGGAGGATTTGTCGTCCCGAAACTCGAGCTCGAGGCGGGAGGAGCCGGAGCTCGAGGCGGCTCGAGCGCGAGGCGGGAGGAGCCGAGCTCGAGGTGGCCTGAGCTCGAGATGGGAGGATCCGAGCGCGTGGCGGCCGAGCTCGAGGCGGGAGGTGCCGAGCACATGGCGGAGGTTAGGAAGGCGGCGGTGGATGACGAACTTTCGTCGGATCTGAGTAGTGGCAGATGAAGCTCCTGCGGAGGTGGAGTCATGGTGAGGCGGTGGGAGCATAGTTTAGGAATTTTTGTGTGAGAAAGAAAGAGAAAGAGGAGAGAGAGAAGGGGTTGGGTTTGGGGGGAGGGCTCGCCACTCTCCGAAAAATATCACTCGAAAAACAAGTTTTTTTTACTCTTTGAAATCAACGTTGTAGTGTGGTGTTGGCAAATTTTTTTGGAAGCAACACTCCCAATAGCACACTTCCAAACACTATTTTGGTTCTTTTGATTAAAAGTAGAATGTTACGTTTAAATGCGTAACCAAACGCTACCCTAACTTTTCCTCCTCTTCTTCTTCCTCTCCCCTCTTCTCTTCTCCACCACTTCCACTCCCCAAACTATACATCTTCTTCTTCATCTTCTTCTCCACCATTTTCCACTCCCCAAACTATACATCTCTTCCTTCTTCATTTCTTTTCCCATTTTTCACTCTAACCCTAGTTTTCTCCTCCATCATTTTCATTAAACCCTATTTTTCTTCTCCACAATTTTCATTCTCATCATTTTGATTCCTCACAAATAATGTATGAAAATAAACCCTAACATGTTATTTCATTCTTTCTCACAAAAAATACATGAATGTAAACCCTAAAATGTATATTTCACTATATTATCAAGATGGAAATAAATCCTAACATATGTTTTTTCATTCGGCCATTTCGATTTTAGGACTGCTAGAAATTGTAACAGTCCTAAGATGTACTTGCTGTACAACAAGTCCCTTTTAGGACTGCCACAATTCTGCCAGTCCTCAATACTTCTAGGACTGCCAGAAATTGTGGCAGTCCTATTGTACAGTAGGTCCCTTCTTGTGGCAGTCCTGATATAAATTGCTCAACCACCAAAAATTATGGCAGGCCGTCCTGATATCAACCAATCAATTTCTTCTAGAATTAGGGTTTCATCCATATTTTTTCTCTTACTGAAGAAAAATTGATTAATAGATTAATAGATTTGATAGATTTGATAACCCATTTTTTCTACAACTAGGGTTTCATCCGTAAACTAGGATTTGGAGGAAAAAAATATGAGAAATTAGATGAGAGCAAAAAAAAAAACTAGGGTCTGGAGGAAAAGATATTCTTCTTGTTTTCTTTCTTCTTGTTCTTGTTCTTCTTCTTGTTGTTGTTCTTCTTTCTTCTTTTTCTTGTTCTTCTTTTGTGAAGAGGAGAAGAGAGCAAAAAAATAAATAAAAAGAGTTGTCTTTTATACCTAAGAATGGGATAGTCCTGAGTAAATTTTCAGTGGCAAACTTGTAAATAAATAAAAGTTAAAAATGGGACAGCCCTGATCAACTTTTGATGTGCCCTTATAAATAATCAATTTTTTTTGGAAATTCCACACACGCAATTTGAGGTGTCCGTTTTAATATGACTAGACTAGAGAGCTTGACACAATTAAGAATTAGTAGCCTACTTACGTTACAAAAAAAAACTTTAATATTGTTTTAAATATAAATTGAATAAATTTTAATTGTGATTTTTTGGGTTTTTTTTGTGTGTTGAGATGTTCGACGTAACGCTCGAAACTTTACCCACGTTGTGTTTGCATGTATTTTGGGCCCACTATCCTCCCTCCTACCGACTCCCACCATTTATAAATAGAATAATAATACGCCCTCGTGGCTCGATCCACTGATCTTCTACCATCCAGCCAAAGTCTTTTTGTCTCTCCTCGGTAACCACAATGATCATCGAGTTCGACATTATGATTTGTTATAGATATGGTTTTAGAATTTTTGATATTTGTTTAGTAGAAATGACTGTATTAGATATGAATATATTTTAGAATTTGTTGTATGTTATAGTTAGAAGATTTTAGATTTTTTTAAGCACGTACACGTTTTGTTGGAATTATTCAATAATTAAGGGCCACACATGTAAAATTAATTGTGTTTGGGCTATCTAATAATTAAGCCAAATTAAAGTGGTCTATTTGAAAATTGGCTTAAGGGTATAATTGTCATGAATTAATGTGTAGATACCGGAGATAATTCTAATTTGATGAGGGGCCAAATTAGAAATATCAAACATATAAATATATGTATTCATTAGGGTTATGGTCCATAACTTATACGGCCACCAAAAGAGAGGTTTTCCTCTTTTTTCTCTTCTGCATCCCCATCAACAGAAAGAGAGGAAAGAGATTCGGTTCTCTTTGTTATTAAGGGTCATAGCAAGTTGGAAGATCGAACCCCATAAAAGGACGACCGCTTCAAGATCCATCAAGCCTAGCAATGGATTCAGGTATGCTTCCACAATTTATATTTGGTCTTCATCTCATGAATCAACAGGCGTATATTAATTTCTAACAAGTGGTATCAGAGACATCATGTTTGATTTATGAGGTCGAAGTTTTTGAATCTAATTTTTTATTTTGTTCTGGAACCCTATAATTTAATTTAGGGTTCCGATTGTTCGATCAAAGTTTTTATTTTAATGATCCGTCAAAGGAGAACAAATTAGGTCAGCATATGCTAATTCGGATCTTGTGTTGTGGTAAATTATATTCAGATCTAAACATTCCCATCATGCCTACAGTTTATGGAAAGATAGGGTTCAGTTATAAAAAAAGATATTTGGTGGCCGTATAATAATAGGATTGCTTCTAGCTATCCTATTATACACATATGGTTAAGGCTCACCATACAGTTGGATTCATCAGAAAAGGAGATCCATCGAGTCATTTCTTGAATCCGAATTTTAGAAGTAGGATAGTGCTATGCAAATGCAATATGTGCTGCTTTGGTATTTGAAAAGAATCCAATGGTGCTTGAGTTAGGACGTATGAAATGTACGATATACTTCAATATATTTTGGTATCATAATTTTCTTCTAGATGTTATGCCAACAATTTTTTTAATGATACTAATTAGAGTAATCCTAGAGTAATGATACTGATTGATTAACAATTGCTTTTGTTGGTTGCTTAATTGTATCAGGTTATGATAATGTACTTCTAAAAAGTACATTTTTAATTAAACAGATTTAGCATAAGTTGTTTTAGGCATATTTAAGGAATCTTGATAGTATTCATAATTTTTGTACAATAATGATCTCTCAATAAGATATGGAGACATATGATGATGACGGTATAAATTTTCAATTTATTAAATATGCATGAATATGTTTATTGCTGGACATGTGATAATATGGAATGCATACTTTAAGTCATGCAAAAGATTCACATGCTTCATGTAGTAGATAAATTTTTGGTGTAATTTTTATAGCTTATTTAGTGTAATCTTTTGATGCATATATTCAGTACAATATAATCTGTTGATATTGATTATTTAAATTTAAATATGCATGTACATAAGGTTTTGGACATGATTCAATTTTTTAAAATTTAGTCAACATTCAAATTTTTAGTGCCTTTTGTGACTAGCAATAGTCGTCTAATATTCTAAATAGACACATTGAAACAAGATGTCGCCAAAGTGACCTCTCTTGCGTAGATAGTCTATGAGGGATGTTGGATGTTTGTGTGTGTATAATCATGGGGGTATTAGTCGACCCAAAGGAAGGTTAATACTTGGCCGAATTGTACACATACTTGTGGTGATAAATGTGTGACAATTGTAAGGTTTACATGTGAATAATAACCCGATCCAAAGATAGGCTTATTATTTGACATAAGTTATTGTCAACGTTTGATCATTACTGTCACGACCCGATCCCAAATTGTTGGGTCGAATCGGATCATGCCCAGCCTGCACCGTTGTGAGACGGCGGCAGTAAGCTGTTTCTATATGCAGGTATTCACAACAACATTTATTTGTATTTGTCACAACACGAATTTACGAATATTTAAAAACTTTTTATTCAACAATTGAAAACTACAAACTAAACTGAAAGTACTGAAATAAATACTGAAATCAAAATATACAAACTCCAACACAAAAACTAGATAACTGAAAAACAACTAGCTAAACGGTCGGCTCATTAGCCTCTGTTCTGCGTCCTCCAAGGGGGACTCTGGCAACACCACAGATATAACACCGGGTCATAGTAGTTATTTTACAATAGCTCAGCATCATCAACATCACCTATTGGGGGAATCCAGTCAGGAAAGGAGCAAGTACGAGTACATAATCCGACATTCTAAATAATGTAGAAAGAGCAATTTTAAACAGTTGAAATACTTTGAACAATATTTTCCGTAATTTTTAGCAATTCCGTATTTGAAACAATGTGATTTGAATAGGTAATGTCTATGACCGGCTTGGGTTGTACAATAGCATCCTAGTGATGCGATACGGCTTATCCCCGTGTGTAAGAGGGGTAAGCTCGCGCAATAATGCAATATGAGGGCATTGGTCATAAATGCTACACTACTCCCCCAATATCTCCACAATCAATAATCGAACTCAAGGAGAGAGTTTCATGTAGCAATGTGGTTTAAGCATGCATACAATTACTAAATAAAATACAAGAAAACATAACCGTAACTTGCCTTTGTTAATGACTGGAATAGGATGTCGGTACCGGGGAAGGAAGTCAAATACGTCATCGAAACACTACAGTTGAGAACCTGACTTAGAACCATAGAGGAAACCATATCTAGGTGTGCTAGTTGCAATTTCTAGAAATAGACCATAGCCAGGTTTTAAGTTATTTAAATTAATCTAACAAAATTCGTCTAACGTCATAAACTATATTTGTTATCAATTAACAGGATAAACCGATAACTGATTTATTGGAGAAAATAACAATTACAATTTAATTGACAAAACTTTTATTTTTAATAATTTATATAAAACTAACTTTTTTAAATGATAAATCATAGACTTGTTAACTTACTAGTAATTTATCCATTTTAATTAAATGTGAGAAATCCTTATTAATTTTATACAAAATTAATAACCAATTTTTATTATGCGCCTAGCTACGCCAACAACAAAACCCAGAAAATAAAGTAGAAAGTCTATACTACACAATTACAGGCCACAAAAATAAAGAAAAACTGGGCTTATGCCCTTACAATAAATTAATTAAATTAAATTAATAAGGCTGAGGCGAGCTCTGAGTACCGTGAAACGGTCCAATCAGAAGGCCGAGGCCCTGCACCCAAGATACTAAAACCAGTAACAAGTTCTAAAAATAAAACAAATATAATTTAAATATAAATTATAGAAAATGGGCGTCTCAGACTGGGTCATGCAATCTCATGTTGCTGGCTAACGCCTCAACGTACAGGAAATCTTGTAGCGTTTGCGTGTCGCCGAGGCTCATTCGACCGATACGGTCGCCTGATGGATACGGAACCAATAAAACCAACACTTAAAACCAATCAGGAAACCAATTTAATAAACCGTTTGCAAAGACCAGGATTTTAGAAATAGGTTTTGATATACAAAAATTACTGAACATTATAAATACTATTTTGAAATACTTTTACGAAAAATTTGGCAGCACCTCCTCTGTAACTAGGACGACCTAGCCACATAGGCGGTACAAAACCTACACCCAACAACAACCCAAAATACCAAACATCACCCAAAATCACACCACCCAAATACCAATCTCCAAAGCCACCAAGGAAAGTAATAGCCTAAGATACAAACACACAGCATATAAATCCCAAGCAATAACCAACCCAAGGGATTAAACCATAACACACAAAATAATACCCAGACCCAAAAAGAAATAATCCACAGCATCATAGGAATCGAAACTAATGAAGTAACCAACAGAACCAAAGTGAATCCGAACCGCGCACGGCACGTAGCAACTAATTAAGCCGATCCCCATGACGGGGTCGGGACTGCGTCATCATCGACTAACTACGGAAGGGACACAGGGACACAAAATTATACCTCGGGTGCTCGGCTAGAGCTCTCAGATGCAAGAAATAGGAAAAACATTTGCGCGGACAGCGGGATATGTGCCGGAAAGCACGCACGGGAACGCGGAACAGCAGATCGGGGCCCGGAGGTCTGGGACAGGGGCGGCGCACGGCTTTAGCGTGGGGCGGAGTGCTGCGGAACTCGGGGCAGCCGTTGGGGCGGAGCCGACAGGGCTCGGGGTCGGCCGGAAGCTCGGGGGCACGCCGGGGAGGCGCTGGCCGGGCGGGCACGGGGCCGAGCGGGGCTCGGGTCCGGCGAGAAGTCGGCGCAGCCGCGGGATCGGGGCTCGAGCGGCGACGGAGGCCACTGGGTGACGCGGGTGTCCGGCGCTGCGCGGGTGTTGCGCGTTGGTCAGGCGGCCGGGGTGGTCGCGGCTAGGGCGGCCGCAGAGGGGTCGTCGGTCGGCGCGCGGTCGACGTGCAGTTTGGGAGAATGGAAAACGGAGGAAAAGAGAGAGAGAGAGGAGTGATGATGGGGTGCTTTTGGTGAAAGAGGGGGTGGGAATGGTGTCATAAGGAGTGTGGGAGAGGGAGTGGAGTGATGGAGAGGGTTTGTAGGGGAAAAATAGGGAGAAGCTGGGTCGTGGGGAAGAGCTGGGTCGTGAGGAAGATTAGGGACTTTTTTTGTTTGTTTTTTTCCTTAAAAAACCAACGTGTAATATATATATATATATATATATATATATATATATATATATATATATATATATATATATATATATATATATATATATTAGAAAAAGGATTTTAAGGATGGGTTCGAAAAATGGGATTCGGGAAAAAAATCGGGTTCGGGTCGGTTCCCGGGCACGGGATCGGGACAGACAGCACTCAAAGATCAATAATTAATTTCGAAAATACAGTTTTCCTTATCCGAATATAATAATAATAATAAATAATAATAAAATATAATATTATAATAATAGTAATAATAATAACTAAACTAAGCTGCAAACATAGGATCCAATAATTAATCTAAATTCCAGAAAGCGGGTTTCACAACCTCCCCTCCTTAGAAAATTTCGTCCTCGAAATTAAAGGCAGGGTTAGGGGTTACCTCAAGTTTTAAACAGATACGGATACTGCTCCCGCATCTTATCTTCTCGCTCCCAGGTAGACTCGCCTGGGGAGTTGTGCGACCATATTACCCTGACTATTGGTGTCACAGAGTTCCTGGTTCTCTTCTCTCCTCTGTCTAATATCGCCACTGGCTTCTCTGGCACTGTAAGGCTGGGCCCAATCTCCAGCTCTGAATGATCCAAGATGTGGCTTGGGTCCGGGATGTAGCGTCTCAGCTGTGAAACATGAAAGACGTTATGGACGCCTTCTAGACTTGGGGGTAAAGCCACCCGATAAGCTACTTCTCCAATCCTGTTCAGTACTTCAAAATGACCGATATACCTGGGGCTTAGCTTTCCTGCTCTGCCGAAATGGATGGTTCCTCTGGTATGGGAGATCTTCACGAACACACTGTCACCTTCTTCAAACTCCAACGGCCGTCGGCTGCTATCTGTCCAATGCTTCTGTCTGTCCTGGGCAATCCTGAGCTTGTCTTTAATCATCTTTACCTTCTCTGCTGCATCGGTCACCATCTCAGGTCCAAGCAATACCATTTCTCCTATGTCATCCCAAGCAAGTGGGATGCGGCAACGACGTCCATAAAGTGCCTCGAACGGAGTCATACCGATACTAGCTTGGTAGCTGTTGTAGGAGAACTCTACCAAGTGCAAATGGTCTTTCCAAGACCCTCCAAATTCTAAGACGCAAGATCTCAGCATGTCTTCTAGCGTCTGGATTGTTCTCTCCGATTGTCCGTCAGTCTGGGGATGGTAGGCGGTGCTGAACTTCAGTTGCGTTCCCAAACTGTCGTGCAAGCTCTTCCAGAAGTGAGAGGTGAATCTGGTATCCCTGTCAGATACGATACTTACTGGAACTCTATGAATTCGGTAGATGTGCCGTTGTAAACCCCCTGAATTTTCAGGGAATTTTTAAAATTTTTTTTTGAAGAATAGCTTGTTAATCTATTTATTTAATAATTAATTAATTATTTCTAATCAGGGTTTAATTTATATTGTAAATATATATAGATGCAAGATTACTAAATATTGTTATTTGTTAATAAATGCTGTTACATTAATTATTAAATTATTTATAAACTCTAACCAAGTTTCATATAGATTTATTATTAGATTATATTTATCATCTTAAATATATAGTGTTATTATTCAATTGGTTTTATTTTTAGATTATATATATATATATCTATACTTATATAGATGTGGTGTTAAAATTCCTAGCAACCAAACCCATTCCTTAAGTTTAACCCTAACTTAGGCCCAACCCAGTATGGTCCTATTCATTTGGATCTCCTTCATGCATATATATATGCATCTACTCTCAACCCTAACCCTAAACTTGCCTCCACACAAACGACCAGCCCCCCTTCATCACCGCCACCCTATCCCTCTCTCTCTCTCTCGTCTATCTCCTTCCCCCCTCACCCGGAGCCCCGCCGTCGACGACGACGGCGTTTCCCGCCCCGCGTGTAGCATCCGGCGGCCCCCTCGTCGGCGCAACCCCCCCTCGTCGGCGAGCCACCCCCCTGCGGCATGGCAAGGTAACCCCGACCCCCCGTGGCGCTGTCACGTGGATTAAATCCTCTTTGCATGCTTTAAACCAAGTTTTAATAATTAAATTCTGAATATTCAGATTATTGTAAGGATTGTGTGATGAATAGATTGATGATTAATTAGATCTAAATGTAGGAAATCATTGGTAAATATGTAGGAGTTCTACCCTAATTTTCGTGTGATTTAATATTAATTAATGATATTTATTTATATTTAATTATGAAGTTTCAATGTTAGTAATTAATTAAATGTGTTTTCTGTTTTAATTTTTATGTAACATTTTGATTACGAATTAGAGAAAACTTTGTACATGAAAAAGTTTGTATAATTAATAGTATTTTAAAATTTTTTCCAGAATTTTTATAATTTAATTTATAATTATTTTATGTGAAAAACAGCGAATTTACACTGTTTAATTAATTCCGTTTTGATGCTTATTATTTAATTAATAAATAATTAAATAATATAACTTATATGGAAATATAGATTTAATTATAAAGTAAGTTATGGAAATTTTTCCAGAATTTGATTGGTGTTTAAAATATTATATTTAGATTTATCTTGGAAGTTTTGTATTAATCAAATTGAATATTAAATATTGTTTTTAATTTATCTTATTTATTTGGTTAGTAATTAAATAATACTTATTGAATAGAAAATGTTTGTAATAGCATGTTATTCTGTAGAAAAATAATTCCAATATTTATTTATTATTTATAATTATTTGGATTTAGTTGAGTAATTTCTAGATTTATTACATAAGTTGAATATATTATATAATTAATTGTTATTAATTATATAAATGTTGTAAATTTTGTGAAGTGATATGATTCTGTTAGAAATGTGTAATATGGTATTTAGGAATTTATTTTATGTATTTTAGATATATTTACGAATTTTTAAGACTTAAAAGTAATTTTGAGAATCATGTTTAGGTTTATGTAATCAATTGTGTAATAATTATTTATTGATTTAAATAATTATTAATTTTGTGTTACTACTGTGAATTTAGTTTTAATGATTAAATTTAAGGTTGGTGGTGATTTATTTGGATTTTTTAGAATTATTAAGTACTTATTGTTATTATTCAACTAGTTATTTAATAAATAGTTTAATGGTAATAATTCATTTTCTGTAAAATATATATATAATATTTATTATTCTGATATTATTTAGTTTATTATTAAAATAGACTAAAAATGATTTTTAAGGATTTTTACTATTTAAGTTAGTATTATTAGGAATTGTGTATTCATGTGTATTAAAATGGTTGGTTAATTGATTATCATTAATTAGTTAATTAATTATTAAATATTTAGTTGTAAATAAATTTCAGAATATAAATGGTATGATAATAAGTATGGTTACCTATTTATTTGTATAATTATTATTCATAAAATTTGATACTAGTTAGCTAGTAGTACTAGATTAATTTAAATTATAGATTACTTAGCAATTAAATGAATTGTTTAAATTGTTTAATTAGTAATTAATTAGAGATAAATTTTTTTAGGATTATTTGCTTCTCGGGACTCGGACTCTACTTTGGACCCAGATACTCAGTTGCTGGACACAGGCAAGTACACCTTGCTTGATTGTATATTTTTGCAGTTAGTTTATGTTACCTAGTTACTTCTCAGTTGTGTGCACGCGTCTAGTAGTAGTGGACTTATCCCGTGTATGTGAAGGTATGTGGTACCTTCTAGCCGGACACCGTATCATACACGATCACTATATGAGTGAGTTGAGAGCATGGATTTGTGTCGACTGATCATTGGCACGTGAGTTCGCATCTGGTCTAGTGGTTGGTACAGGTCTACTTATATATACTATGACGTCTTGCATATTATTTGTACCGCATATACGGTACGGATATACATTGGGTGGGAGAGTCTACTAGTGGTGTATGAGAATTTCTGTTTCCAATGGACGCTGGATGCTCGTAGCCCCTCGTTTCTCAAACCGTAGAACGCTTGGTGGCCGTTTTCTTTCTTCTCCCCCTCTCATGTGCCACTAGAGATGTCTCGAGTGCATTTTACACATAGATGGTTAGTTTACCTGTCGTATGTTGCATGATATATCCTGTCCTTGTTTGGTTGGGGAGAGTTATGTTACATTTTGTTCTAGTTATTTATATACTGCCCTGTACTATCATGCATGTCGATTTCTTGTGTACTTGTTACGTCCCTCTGAGGACCTGGCACCTTTTCCAGATTGGGACGAGCACAGGTACCGATGGACTACAGAGATTGGAGACTTTTGCTGACGAGGACTTCAATACTGAGCCTCGTGAGTTTCTTGAGTTCTTAGGTGATTTCTGCTAGTGGCTATCTATTTCTTTTCTGGTTCAGTTGTACTCTTTTAGTAGTTCATTCATACATTTATTGGTGGATTATTTTCCACTAGTCATGACTTGTAGTTTGATTCAGAGTTATTTTATTCCTTCCAGCTTTATTCTGTGATTTTTCCTGTGGATGAGATTAGTATTTACCTGCCTGTATTGTTATTTAGTTGTTACTTCAGCGTACTACGATCGAGTATAGTCCATTAAATTGGGGTTTTTCTATACTTAATCGTACAGCTGGCACGCCACGTGTTCCTGGTCCCATATCTTGGAACCGGGGCGTGACAGCCGTATGTACAGTGCCGCCAACTTCTCGGTGGATAGATCCACCTTGAAGGGAATAAAGTGGCTAACTTCGTCAGTCGGTCCACGATAACCCAAGTGGCATCCTTCCCTCCTTGGGATCGAGGTAGTCCTGACACAAAGTCCATCGTCAAGTGTTCCCATTTCCACTCCGGAATGTCTAGCGGCTGTAACAGTCCTGCTGGTCTCTGTCTGCTAGCTTTCACTTGTTGACAAATTAAGCATCTAGCTACATACCTGGATACGTCCTTCTTCATTCCGTACCCCCATACTATAGTACGTATATCCCGATACATTTTATTAGCTGGATGTATGGAATACTACGACTGGTGCGCTTCTTGCATCAGCTCGTTCCTCAGTTCGCCAGTTGGTACGCAAAGCCTCGTACCATGCTTTAGTGCTCCGTCACTGGCGATTGAGAATCCTTCAAGTGTTCCTGCCAGCACTTGATCTCTGAGTTTGCAAAGCTTCTCGTCTTGGAATTGTGTCTCATTGACTCTGTCTATCAGACTTGAACACACTTGCAACTGCATCATTGATGAATCAGCTCCTAGTACAATGGCTTCTCTTCCCAGTTTCTTCATTTCTTCTTCGGGCAGTACAATCTCCAGTCCAAGATTTTTCATGTCTTCCAGCAAGTGCCGTTCCTTGGTTAAGAACATCGCCATCTGGTATCGACTAAGTGCATCTGTAACAACATTAGCCTTACCCGGATGATACTGCAGGTTGATGTCGAAATCCTTCATCAGCTACAGCCATCGTCTCTGTCGCATGTTCAGCTTCTTCTGAGTGAAAACATATTTTAGACTTTTGTGGTCTATAAATATTTCCACTCTCTCTCCATAGAGGTAGTGCTTCCACAGCTTTAATACAAATATAACCGCAGCAAGCTCCAAATCATGCGTGGGATAGTTCTTCTCATGAGTCCATAATTGCCTAGATGCGCAAGCAATTACTTTCCCGTGTTGTTGAAGAACAAACCTAATCCTTTACCCGAAGCATCAATGTAAATTGAGAAACCGCCGGTACCTGAGGGTAGCGCAAGTATCGACGCCGTTGTAAGTCTCTTCTTCAGTTCCTCAAATGCTGACTGGCAAGCTTCAGACCAAACAACTCTTCGTTCTTCCTGGTGAGCTTCGTCATCGGCTCAGCAATCCTGGTGAAATCTTTTACAAATTTCTGGTAGTAGCCAGCTAAGCCCAAGAAACTTCTGATTTTCGCAACTGAACTTGGTGTAGTCCACTTCTCAATAGCAGCTATCTTCATTGGATCCACCGAAATTCCTTTTCATGTGACAATATGGCCTAGAAAATCTACCTTGTCTAAGAAGAATTCGCATTTAGATAGCTTACTATAGAGCTTCTCCTTCCTTAAAGTTCCCAGAACTTTCCTCATGTGCTCTTCATGCTCTTCTTCGATTTTCAAGTAGATCAGAATGTCATCGATGAAAACAACAACAAACTGATCCAGGTATTCATGGAAGACCTTGTTCATAAGGTTTATGAATACCGCAGGGGCATTCGTCAGTTCAAACGGCATGACCAAAAATTTATATTGTCCATATTTGGTGTTGAACGCCGTCTTTGGAATATCCGCCTTCCTGACCTTGATTTGATGGTAGCCAGACCTGAGATCTATCTTCAAAAATACCTTAGCTCCACTCAGTTGATCAAACAGGTCATCGATCCGGGGAAGAGGGTACTTGTTCTTGATGGTGATGTTGTTCAGTACCCGTAATCAATGCACATCCGTACGGTTCCATCCTTCTTGGGCACGAACAAAATTGGCGTCCCCAGGGTGAAGCTCCATCTCTGATAAATTCCTGGGCCTTCAGTTCATCAATCTGGTCCTTCATCTCCTTTGCCTCCTTGGGGTTGACTCTGTAGCATCCCCGAGAAATAGAAAGCCGGGAACTAGGTCGATGGTGAATTCCACACCTCGATCTGGGGGTAATCCCGAAAGACTATCAGAAAAGACGTCTATGAATTCTAGATAGGGTGAGGAGGCCCGGGTTCTTCTGATAGAGGAGTAGTAACACTCTTCATGTCTTCCGGAGCTCAAGAGATTTCAAACTCCGGTTCTCCTGGTGGGCTGAAGATTAAACATCCTCTGTGACAATCTATCAGCGCATGCGCTCACTTAACCAGTCCATCCCTAGGACTACATCATAGTTGGGTAAGGGCATCACAAGTAAGGGTGCTAAGAATTTGTGGCCTGAGATGGTTATGGGGCAGTTACATATCTCGGTGATGGTATGGGTCCACCACCGGTCATAACTCTACATATCATCTTGCTAAATCCCGTAACTAGGTGGTGTGTAGAAATGAACTTTGATGATATAAAACTGTGTGATGCACCCGAATAAAATAATGCTAGAGCAGGATGTGAAAACACATAAATGGAACCTGTGATGACATCAGCGGTGGATTCCTGCTCTGGTTCTTGCTCGTCTTGCTAGGGCAAAAGCTCGCCCGGTTTTCTTCTGATGTTGCCCAAATTATTGTTGTTGAGTGGGTAGATGAGCTCTTTGCTGAGTTTCTCCGGTCCGGTGAATGCTGTGGGGCAGTCCCTCACTTGATGGGTGGCAGACCCACAAACTAGCAGTGTCCCAGTTTCTTCCTACAGATATTCGCCTGA